>OW028574.1:28464589-28594464 GCA_932294295.1 Alitta virens | reverse complement strand
TTTATGGCTGTGCTTCGCATGAGCAGTTGTGTGCCCAAACCATGGCAGAATTGTGCCGAAATCATGGCAGTTTAGTGCTTGACTTAACACAGGTTGTTGTGTGCCCAAACCATGGCAGAATTGTGCCCAAATAATGGCAGTTTAAGGCTATGCTTTGCACAAGCAGTTGTGTGCCCAAACAATGGCAGTTTAAGACTACACTTTAACAAGCAGTTGTGTGCCCAAACCATGGCAGTTTAAGGCCATACTTCATGCAAGCAGTTGTTTGCCCAAACCATGGCAGAATTGTGCCCAAATCATGGCAGAATTGTGCTCAAATCATGGCAGTTTAGTGCTTGACTTTACACAAGTTGTTGTGTGCCCAAACCATGGCAGAATTGTGCCGAAATCATGGCAGAATTGTGCTCAAATCATGGCAGTTTAGTGCTTGACTTTACACAGGTTGTTGTGTGCCCAAACCATGGCAGAATTGTGCCCAAATCATGGCAGTTTAAGGCTGTGCTTCGCACAAGCAAATGTGTGCCCAAACCATGGACAAATTGTGGAAATCATTGCAGTTTAGTGCTTGACTTAACACAGGTTGTTGTGTGCCCAAACCATGTCAGAACTGTGCCAAAAATCATGGCAGTTTATGGCTGTGCTTCGCATGAGCAGTTGTGTGCCCAAACCATGGCAGAATTGTGCCCAAATCATGGCAGTTTAGTGCTTGACTTAACACAGGTTGTTGTGTGCCCAAACCATGGCAGAATTGTGCCCAAATAATGGCAGTTTAAGGCTATGCTTTGCACAAGCAGTTGTGTGCCCAAACCATGGCAGTTTAAGACTACACTTTACAAAAGCAGTTGTGTGCCCAAACCATGGCAGTTTAAGGCCATACTTCATGCAAGCAGTTGTGTGCCCAAACCATGGCAGAATTGTGCCCAAATCATGGCAGAATTGTGCTCAAATCATAGCAGTTTAGTGCTTGACTTTACACAAGTTGTTGTGTGCCCAAACCATGGCAGAATTGTGCCGAAATCATAGCAGAATTGTGCTCAAATCATGGCAGTTTAGTGCTTGACTTTACACAGGTTGTTGTGTGCCCAAACCATGGCAGAATTGTGCCCAAATCATGGCAGTTTAAGGCTGTGCTTCGCACAAGCAAATGTGTGCCCAAACCATGGACGAATTGTGGAAATCATTGCAGTTTAGTGCTTGACTTAACACAGGTTGTTGTGTGCCCAAACCATGGCAGAATTGTACCAAAAATCATGGCAGTTTATGGCTGTGCTTCGCATGAGCAGTTGTGTGCCCAAACCATGGCAGATTTGTGCCCAAATCATGGCAGTTTAGTGCTTGACTTAACACAGGTTGTTGTGTGCCCAAACCATGGCAGAATTGTGCCCAAATAATGGCAGTTTAAGGCTATGCTTTGCACAAGCAGTTGTGTGCCCAAACCATGGCAGTTTAAGACTACACTTTACACAAGCAGTTGTGTGCCCAAACCATGGCAGTTTAAGGCCATACTTCATGCAAGCAGTTGTGTGCCCAAACCATGGCAGAATTGTGCCCAAATCATGGAAGAATTGTGCTCAAATCATGGCAGTTTAGTGCTTGACTTTACACAAGTTGTGTGCCCAAACCATGGCAGAATTGTGCCGAAATCATAGCAGAATTGTGCTCAAATCATGGCAGTTTAGTGCTTGACTTTACACAGGTTGTTGTGTGCCCAAACCATGGCAGAATTGTGCCCAAATCATGGCAGTTTAAGGCTGTGCTTCGCACAAGCAAATGTGTGCCCAAACCGTGGACGAATTGTGGAAATCATTGCAGTTTAGTGCTTGACTTAACACAGGTTGTTGTGTGCCCAAACCATGGCAGAATTGTGCCAAAAATCATGGCAGTTTATGGCTGTGCTTCGCATGAGCAGTTGTGTGCCCAAACCATGGCAGATTTGTGCCCAAATCATGGCAGTTTAGTGCTTGACTTAACACAGGTTGTTGTGTGCCCAAACCATGGCAGAATTGTGCCCAAATAATTGCAGTTTAAGGCTATGCTTTGCACAAGCAGTTGTGTGCCCAAACCATGGCAGTTTAAGACTACACTTTACACAAGCAGTTGTGTGCCCAAACCATGGCAGTTTAAGGCCATACTTCATGCAAGCAGTTGTGTGCCCAAACCATGGCAGAATTGTGCCCAAATCATGGCAGAATTGTGCTCAAATCATGGCAGTTTAGTGCTTGACTTTACACAAGTTGTTGTGTGCCCAAACCATGGCAGAATTGTGCCGAAATCATAGCAGAATTGTGCTCAAATCATGGCAGTTTAGTGCTTGACTTTACACAGGTTGTTGTGTGCCCAAACCATGGCAGAATTGTGCCCAAATCATGGCAGTTTAAGGCTGTGCTTCGCACAAGCAAATGTGTGCCCAAACCGTGGACGAATTGTGGAAATCATTGCAGTTTAGTGCTTGACTTAACACAGGTTGTTGTGTGCCCAAACCATGGCAGAATTGTGCCAAAAATCATGGCAGTTTATGGCTGTGCTTCGCATGAGCAGTTGTGTGCCCAAACCATGGCAGAATTGTGCCCAAATCATGGCAGTTTAGTGCTTGACGTAACACAGGTTGTTGTGTGCCCAAACCATGGCAGAATTGTGCCCAAATCATGGCAGTTTAGTGCTTGACCTAACAGTGGTTGTTGTGTGCCCGAACCATGGCAGAATTGTGCCCAAATCATGGCAGTTTAGTGCTTGACTTAACACAGTTTGTTGTGTGCCCAAACCATGGCAGAATTGTGCCCAAATAATGGCAGTTTAGTGCTTGACTTAACACAGGTTGCTGTGTGCCCAAACCATGGCAGTTTAAGACTACGCTTTACACAAGCAGTTGTGTGCTCAAACCATGGCAGTTTAAGGCCATACTTCATGCAAGCAGTTGTGTGCCCAAACCATGGCACAATTGTGCTCAAATCATTGGAGAATTGTGCTCAAATCATGGCAGTTTAGTGCTTGACTTTACACCGGTTCTTGTGTGCCCAAACCATGGCAGAATTGTGCCGAAATCATTGCAGAATTGTGCTCAAATCATGGCAGTTTAGTGCTTGACTTTACACAGGTTGTTGTGTGCCCAAACCATGGCAGAATTTTGCCCAAATCATGGCAATTTAAGGCTGTGCTTCGGACAAGCAACTGTGCACCCAAACCATGGCAGAATTGTGCCCAAATCATTGCAGTTTACGCTTGACTTAACACAGGTTGTTGTGTGCCCAAACAATGGCAGAATTGTGCCCAAATCATGGCAGTTTAGTGCTTGACTTAACACAGGTTGTTGCGTGCCCAAAGCATGGCAGAATTGTGCCCAAAGCATGGCAGAATTGTGCCCAAAGCATGGCAGAATTGTGCCCAAATCATGGAAGTTTAAGTCCATGTTTTATGCAAGCAGATGTGTGCACAAACCATGGCAGAATGGTGCCCATATCATGGCAGTTTAGTGCTTGACTTTACACAGCTTGTTGTGTGTCCAAATTATGGCAGAATTGTGCTGAAATCAGGGTAGTTTAAGGCTGTGCTTCATGCAAGCAGTTGTGTGCCCAAACAATGGCAGAACTGTGCCCAAATCATGGCAGTTTTGAGCTTGACTTTACACAGGTTGTTGTGTGCCCAAACCATGGCAGAATTGTGCAAAAAATCATAGCAGTTTATGGCTGTGCTTTGCACAAGCAACTGTGTGCCTAAACCATGGCAGAATTGTGCAAATTATTGCAGTTTAGTGCTTGACTTAACACAGGTTGTTGTGTGCCCAAACCATGGCAGAATTGTGGCAAAAATCATAGCAGTTTATGGCTGTGCTGTGCATGAGCAGTTGTGTGCCCAAACCATGGCAGAATTGTGCCCAAATCATGGCAGTTTAGTGCTTGACTTAACACAGGTTGTTGTGTGCCCAAATCATGGCAGAATTTTGCCCAAATCATGGCAGTTTAGTGCTTGACTTAACACAGGTTGTTGTGTGCCCAAACCATGGCAGAATTGTGCCCAAATAATGGCAGTTTAAGGCTATGCTTTGCACAAGCAGTTATGTGCCCAAACCATGGCAGTTTAAGACTACGCTTTACACAAGCAGTTGTGTGCCCAAACTATGGCAGTTTAAGGCCATGCTTCATGCAAGCTGTTGTGTGCCCAAACCATGGCAGAATTGTGCCCAAATCATGGTAGAATTGTGCTCAAATCATGGCAGTTTAGTGCTTGGCTTTACACAGGTTGTTGTGTGCCCAAACCATGGCAGAATTGGGCCCAAATCATGGCAGAATTGTGCTCAAATCATGGCAGTTTAGTGCTTGAGTTAACACAGGGAGTTGTGTTCCCAAACCATGGCAGAATTGTGCCCAAATAATGGCAGTTTAAGGCTATGCTTTGCACAAGCAGTTGTGTGCCCAAACCATGGCAGTTTAAGACTACACTTTACACAAGCAGTCGTGTGCCCAAACCATGGCAGTTTAAGGCCATGTTTTATGCAAGCAGTTGTGTGCCCAAACCATGGCAGAATTGGGCCCAAATCATTGCAGTTTAGTGCTTGACTTAACACAGGTTGTTACCAGAGTGAAGGCTAGAGGGAGGTAAAAAATTCCATACATAAAAACGGGTACAATTCCTTGTCATTTTGAGTTTATGCTCTTCGCCTCTCCTATACATAAATGCAATGTGACATAATGACCCTTATAAAATGAAAAATAACACGGTCGATATGTACATGTCAAAGATATCTATAATTGACTAATAGCTTTGAGGTAATGTTCATTGTTTTTACCTTGTCAATTAAAAATATCTATCTCTATTTATCTATTAGCACTTTTCAGTTTGGTGAAACTATTTCTACCATTTCTGACAAATTTGTTGTGTTTAGTGTGCCTCTGTATCTATGATGTCACACCAACAAGCCCTGGCTTCTGTGGGTCTCCTTGCCGTTACATTTATCTATATTTCATTTGTTAATGACGATGTTTGTTTGTGTAATTGTTACTGCCTGTACTATTTGTTTCAAGTTACAGAACCAAACATGGTTTTTAGTTTAAAGAAAGAAACAATATAAATATAGCACAGCTAAATTTATGTCCATATTTGCCTCCATGGAATATAAAATGTATCACTATTTTGACCAAGATCTTGAATCACAATAACATTTGTGAAAGGTAGCAGGTTTTTTGGGGAGGCAGCTGCTAAAAAGAAAATAATGAACTGTGTTCTCGCCTTGAAAAATAAGGCTGCCGTCATTTGTTTGCGACTTTATCCATTGAATTGAAGCATATGATGTCATAAGCATAGCAACGAGGTTCATTAATATGGTACTGGACGTTATCACAGAAATTTTCCCGGCAAAAACGATAGGTGACACAACCATCAAAATGGTTTCAGCTAACTGAAAAGTACTGCTTCTATCTAAGAGTTATGCCATTGGAAAGTAATAGGAAATTCATAAGCCAATGTATAAACACCATGTCTGTTGAAGTCTGTTCAACCTGTTCTTGAGCCTGAAAAGGTAAAGTAGCATTTGTTTAGGTCATGTGAAGGCAAAATTCATTTATAGCCAATAGTTCTAAATAGCCTGCAAGAAGTAGGCCCACAACATACACATGCAATGACGTTTAATTATGAAAAACATTATGAGGAAACTTGAATTGGAGCTTGTCACTTCTTCCCTGAAATTTAAATTTAAAGCCACATTCAGTTTGATATCCCAAAATAAAATGAGAATGAGATGTATCAGACGGCATGCAGCTGCAGTAACTAACAGCTGCAGAAGGAACAGTCAGCTGCTTCTGTGTACGGGCAAGCCTGAGTGAATCCAGATGCTTCCTCTAAAAAATAAAAAAACTTTACCAATGAAAGGTAACTCAATGACTTTTGTCATGGTAAGTGAAATACTAGAGCACATAGGATGTGCAACAAAGGCAACTGGAGGCTGGTTGTATACATGTTCGACATCCGTTTTTTGACAGCTGCACTACGACTGGAGTGCATAACTTCGTCAAAAGTTGATCAAATTTCACAAAGTATACATTAACTAAATACTAGAATGTCATAGAATACCTTTCTAAACAAAAACGGTATGCACTTTATGTCGAAAGTACAAAATTTGTTATGTGGCGATTTTATCAGACATTTCATTTGACAGCTGACATTATCAAAGCGAAGGCTCGCTATACCCACGACGACCGGAGCGCATAACTTTGTCAAAAGTTGATCAATCTTCAAATTAAACATTAAATGAAAGCCAGAACATCACATAATTCATTTGTAACAGAAACGGTATCCAGACAGTGCTGAAACTGCAAAATTCTCCTGAAAACATACCTTTATCTTGCCTTACAAGACCATCGTAAGCGTTGAACTACATATGTCTAGACACGTCACTGAGCATGCGCGAATACATTAAAATACAGAAAGAGGCCCCTGGTGGGTTTTCAAAATCGAACGACTAATCAACGCTAAGACACTGCAAGAAATCCCCGCCGGTGGCCTCTTGCCCGAACATGCACGAAGCCATACAACGAACTTCGGTCATTTCCGTTGGAGTTCGCCATCTTGTTCATCGTAGAGGCACAGCGTGAAAAATGCATTTTTTTACCGGCGATTTGCACCAAGTTCCACTCGACGAAATGCTACCAAAAAGTATAGAGCTCTGAAGAAAGCAGTTGCGTGGCAGCTGACGAAACGGCACGTGTGTTGACAAAATTTTTCTGGCCTGAATCGCGTCACACACGCAGGGTGTTTTCGTGCTCATTGACTTAACATACATTTTCAAATTTGCCGCCGACCTAGTTGTACTGCTTCTGACGACTGTTGCATATAAAGTCAGGAGCTATGCTGCTGCCTTTGAACTAGGATGGTTCAAACTGCTGAAAAATTATTTTTTATTACAATGAAGAATACACAGTATGCTATTAGGACTGAAGGATATTGAGACTATTAAGATAGTGATAATGATAATGTGTGTTTATAACATAGTCATTTTCCTGCTGGTAAATATCACTGTGGAGCTCCGCTATACAGCGATGATAACTGAGTGTCACCTTGACAATGTGAAGATGAACCAAAGCTGGTTGCACAAACCATACATTTAAAAACTTACTATACATTAACACTCATGGTACTTGAGATTAAAAAGATCCTGGACTTTCTGCCTCAGCTAGCTCAGAACAGCTCGGCAATCCTCTTCTCTTGCCTTAGGTATTTCACCTGTTTGTGAAATATGGTGACATATTTAGCACTTTGCAGTAGCTGAAAAATGACAGTCTATCATTTCAAACATAGTTTACATTAACATACACATATAGAGATAAAATCTATGTAAATAAACTGGATTTGAATGTGCAATTTGGCACTAGCTAAGGAGCAAGTACAGTTTTGTGTTGTATCGAGCAGTAGTATGATGTTAATATTATTACATGGAATTTACAAATACGCAAAGCATGCTGGTACACTGTATTTGACTACGAGGCTGCAAGGGAATCTCCTAGCACATGGCTGTGAAAAGCAATGTATATCAATGTACTTCTTTCAATGGAAACGCCGATCAAGCATAAAACTATTAGGGACTTATGTTGATATGTCTGCCACATCCAAAATTGGTGTCATTGAGGATGGTATGTGCAATCATAAAATTAGTTACAAAAGGTGTAACACCACAATCTATCGCCATGCTATGACACCAGATAATTAATTAATAGTAATGCTAAAATTTTAGCTGGCAAACTGTCAATGGTTTGTGTAAAAAGTGGTTGGCAATTTATGATTATAGGCAGGATAAAACAAATATTCAAATGCCACATGGCAGAGCATACATGCATAAAAATTAGTACCTCTGGCTTCCAATACAACCCGGGTAATGCTTGCAGGAGGTGCTTCCGGTTTTGAAAGAACTGGACAGTTATTTGGCTTTGCGAACACAACGGTGGCTTGTACACCGTATTGACTCAATTTCAAGCACTGAAAAAATATGAATTAAAATGCATAGACAGAAACATTCACAGAAAATGGATGTATAATCAGGTCTTTTTTTTTTTCATTGAAGCGCTTCTCCAGGAGTGCCTGACCTTCTGCAGGTACATCTGGTCAAAATGTAAACCATTCCAAAATTATGTTTTAAAGTTTTATGTTCATACATAACTGACAAATAAGTATTAATGTTTTTCTTGATTACTGTTGCCCTCAATTTTACAGCTTAACTCTTCCATGGAGGGTAAATAAATACCTAGGAAAGTGTGCTATGGGTTCTCTTCCATTAATTGACTCCAATCACCTACTGAATTAATTTAAGGCAATACAAATGTCAGCTTATAATTTAAACCAAAAATGCAAACATTTGTCAATTTCTTTTATTCTAAATTCTATTTAGCAACTGAGTGTTTGACATTCTACAGAACTTCTCTATCAATATTGAAGATGGGTATGGCATTGTGTTTGATTGATTAAGTGATAATAATTTCAATTTAATTGACCATTTTCATTTCAATTAATGCTTTATTGTACAATTTTGTAGGTATTATGATGGTCAACTACTGTCATATATAAATCTATACCATTAAATCATTAAAATATTAAATAAATTGACACCTTTAAATCATTAAAAAATATAATATAGTTAAAAAAATTAATAGGTTCTCCCCTAGAGGCAAAAATTATATTGTTTGCTATGCAATTAATGATCACTGCAATGAATGGCCAGAATTCTAAACAATGGCCAGGTCTTTATGCCATGACCGGTACGTGAATTAATCTGGAATAAGTCTATCATGTGACACTGACAGGGACGTCCCTGTGCACATAAATCCCCTATCAGTCATATATGCTGATATCTGATTGGCTACTTGATTCTTAAGTGGCGCCCCTGCTGTTAAGGTATAGATTCAATGACAGGGTCGTCCCCAGAGGCTAGGGGAGCCTCTGTGGTGGATCAAATTCAATGACAGTGAACCCTTGTATGCTATACCCTGACAGTAGATGTATGGTCTAAACAGATGCAGATTTTAGATCAAATTGTTTATGTACATTAGTTTTCATGAACCAAGCGATTTAAGTGTACTTGTGGCTCCCCCCTATAATTAAAGACAAAGTTAAATTTTGTAGGTAAAATGTCACATAAAAATCTTGGAGCTGGGTATTTAGAAAAGTAGCAGAAATTTGATAATGTATTGATTAGATAACCTAGACTCTAGGCAACTTAACTGTACCAAATATTTGTGCTTAATGGGTAGCTAACTATCCAGCTACCAGAAATCTGTTTGGCTTCGTGTAATTTTTTATGATAAATATTGGTACCTGCTATTCCATCTGCTATTCCTTGCTACATTGGCTTTCTGATTACCAAACATTTGCCCAGATAGTTTTCTGGCAACTGACTGGGAACTAGAACTGGAAGCTGAGTTCACTTTACTGGGAACTGACTGGTAGCTGACTGGGAACTAGAACTGGGAACTGACTTCACGTTACTGGTAACTGGCTTGTAGCTGACTGGAAACTAGAACTGGAAGCTGAGTTCACTTTACTGGAACTGACTGGTAGCTGACTAGGAACTGGAATCTGGGAGCTGACTTTGTGGATCTCGTACCGTTTACATCCACGGAGGGCTCGGCGCTGATACTAATGAGAAGTTTATTGCCTGTAGTTAGTGAGCTGCAGATTCAACAAATATAGTGCATTACATGGAAACATATAACAGCAAAAAAACTTGCTTGCATTGTCATTCTGAACAAAGAACCAAATTCATGAATTAAAAAAAAAAAAATTTTTGTTATTAATTTAGCATTATTGAATAGTTACAATGACTATCTATCTATCTCACTAACTAACTTACTATCACATCATTTTTTTTTTTTTTTGTGATTTTCTTGTCTGAGGTCATATGAACCATGCTAGAAACTAGTGCATATCTTGGTTTGACCACTAGGAACTATATGACTTTCCAGTTTGGACTTGCTTGACAAGCACCACTGATAGGTCTGAACCTGTCATTCATTCAAGAAAACCTTTTTTAATTTTTCTATTCTCAAAATCTTGTAGAATCCAGATATGTAGAGTTGAAATACTGAGTAATAAAATCTTCCCAAAGCTTACTAGAAATTTGTTTGGCTAAGTGTAATTTTTTATGATAAAATGATACATAAAAATCTGGGAGCTGGGTATGTAGAATGGTACTATCCAGCTACCAGAAATTAGTTTGCCTAAGTTAGATTTTTTTTATGTTAACATGCCACATAAAAATCTGGGAGCTGGGTATTTAGAATGGTAGCAAAAATTTGGTAATGTATTTATAAGAGAGCCTAGACTCTTGGCTACTTAGTGGTTCCAAATATTTGTGCTTACTGGATAGCTAACTATCCAGCTACCACAAATTTGTTTGGATAAGCGCAATATTTTATGATAAAATGATACATAAAAATCTGGGAGCTGGGTATGTATAATGGTAGCAGAGATTTGGTAGTGTATTTATTAAATAGCCTTGTCCCTTGGCTATTTAATGGGACCAAATATTGGTACTTATGTGACAGCTAATTATCCAGCTACCAAAAATTTGTTTGGCTAAGTGTTATTTTTATGAGAAAATGACACATACACATGTTGGAGCTTGGTATATAGATTGGTAGCAGAAATATGGCAGTGTATTTACCAGATAGCCTAGAATCTTAACTACTAATGGTACCAAATATTGTTGCTTACTGGATAGCTAACTATCCAGCTTTCAGACATGTGCTGAGCAAAGTTAATTTGTTTGTGTAAAATGTCACATAAAAATCTGGGAGCTGGCATTATAGATTTGTAGCAGACATTTTTGTAATGTATTTACTAGATAGCCTAGACTCTTGGCTACCTAATGGTACCAAACATTGATGCTTAATGGTTAGCTTACTATCCAGCTACCTGAAACTAGTTTGGCTAAGTGAAGGCTCGGTGCTGATACTAATGAGAAGTTTATTGCCTGTAGTTAGTGAGCTGTTAATGCAGATTCAACAAATATAGTGCATTACATGAAAGCTTATAACTATAGGATCATTTTTTGTTGTTGTAGAATCCAGATATGTAGAGTTGAGACACTGAGTAATAAAATCTTCCCAAAGCTTACTAGAAATTTGTTTGGCTAAGTGTAATTTTTTATGAAAAAATGATACATACAAATCTGGGAGCTGGGTATGTAGAATGGTACTATCCAGCTACCAGAAATTAGTTTGCCTAAGTTTGATTTTTTTATGTTTAAATGACACATAAAAATCTGGGAGCTGGTTATTTAGAATGGTAGCAAAAATTTGGTAATGTTTTTATAAGATAGCCTAGACTCTTGGCTACTTAGTGGTTCCAAATATTTGTGCTTACTGGATAGCTAACTATCCAGCTAACACAAATTTGTTTGGCTATGCGCAATATTTTATGATAAAATGATACATTAAAATCTGGGAGCTGGGTATGTAGAATGGTACTATCCAGCAACCAGAAATTAGTTTGCCTAAGTTTGATTTTTTATGTTAAAATGACACATAAAAAGCTGGGAGCTGGGTATGTAGAATTGTAGCAGAGATTTGGTAGTGTATTTATTAGATAGCCTTGTCCCTTGGCTATTTAATGGTACCAAATATTGGTACTTACAGGATAGCTAATTATCCAGCTACCACAAATTTGTTTGGCTAAGTGTTATGTTTTATGAGAATATGACACATACACATGTGGGAGCTAGGTATATAGATTGGTAGCAGAAATATGGCAGTGTATTTACTAGATAGCCTAGACTCTTGGCTACTTAATGGTACCAAATATTGTTGCTTACTGGATAGCTAACTATCCAGCTTTCAGACATGTGCTGAGCAAAGTTAATTTGTTTGTGTAAAATGTCACATAAAAATCTGGGAGCTGGCTATATAGATTGATAGCAGAAATTTTGTAATGTATTTACTAGATAGCCTAGACTCTTGGCTACCTAATGGTACCAAACATTGATGCGTGAGGGCTCGGCGCTGATACTAATGAGAAGTTTATTGCCTGTAGTTAGTGAGCTGTTAATGCAGATTCAACAAATATAGTGCATTACATGAAAGCTTATAACTATCATATCATTTTTTGTTGTTGTAGAATCTAGATATGTAGAGTTGAAATACTGAGTAATAAAATCTTCCCAAAGCTTACTAGAAATTTGTTTGGCTAAGTGTAATTTTTATGATAAAATGATACATAAAAATCTGGGAGCTGGGTATGTAGAATGGTACTATCCAGCTACCAGGAATTAGTTTGCCTAAGTTTGATTTTTTATGTTAAAATGACACATAAAAAGCTGGGAGCTGGGTATTTAGAATGGTAGCAAAAATTTGGTAATTTATTTATAAGAAAGCCTAGACTCTTGGCTACTTAGTGGTTCCAAATATTTGTGCTTACTGGATAGCTAACTATCCAGCTAACACAAATTTGTTTGGCTATGCGCAATATTTTATGATAAAATGATACATAAAAATCTGGGAGCTGGGTATGTAGAATGGTACTATCCAGCAACCAGAAATTAGTTTGCCTAAGTTTGATTTTTTATGTTAAAATGACACATAAAAAGCTGGGAGCTGGGTATGTAGAATTGTAGCAGAGATTTGGTAGTGTATTTATTAGATAGCCTTGTCCCTTGGCTATTTAATGGTACCAAATATTGGTACTTACAGGATAGCTAACTATCCAGCTACCACAAATTTGTTTGGCTAAGTGTTATGTTTTATGAGAATATGACACATACACATGTGGGAGCTAGGTATATAGATTGGTAGCAGAAATATGGCAGTGTATTTACTAGATAGCCTAGACTCTTGGCTACTTAATGGTACCAAATATTGTTGCTTACTGGATAGCTAACTATCCAGCTTTCAGACATGTGCTGAGCAAAGTTAATTTGTTTGTGTAAAATGTCACATAAAAATCTGGGAGCTGGCTATATAGATTGATAGCAGAAATTTTGTAATGTATTTACTAGATAGCCTAGACTCTTGGCTACCTAATGGTACCAAACATTGATGCGTGAGGGCTCGGCGCTGATACTAATGAGAAGTTTATTGCCTGTAGTTAGTGAGCTGTTAATGCAGATTCAACAAATATAGTGCATTACATGAAAGCTTATAACTATCATATCATTTTTTGTTGTTGTAGAATCTAGATATGTAGAGTTGAAATACTGAGTAATAAAATCTTCCCAAAGCTTACTAGAAATTTGTTTGGCTAAGTGTAATTTTTATGATAATATGATACATAAAAATCTGGGAGCTGGGTATGTAGAATGGTACTATCCAGCTACCAGGAATTAGTTTGCCTAAGTTTGATTTTTTATGTTAAAATGACACATAAAAAGCTGGGAGCTGGGTATTTAGAATGGTAGCAAAAATTTGGTAATTTATTTATTAGAAAGCCTAGACTCTTGGCTACTTAGTGGTTCCAAATATTTGTGCTTACTGGATAGCTAACTATCCAGCTAACACAAATTTGTTTGGCTATGCGCAATATTTTATGATAAAATGATACATAAAAATCTGGGAGCTGGGTATGTAGAATGGTACTATCCAGCAACCAGAAATTAGTTTGCCTAAGTTTGATTTTTTATGTTAAAATGACACATAAAAAGCTGGGAGCTGGGTATGTAGAATTGTAGCAGAGATTTGGTAGTGTATTTATTAGATAGCCTTGTCCCTTGGCTATTTAATGGTACCAAATATTGGTACTTACAGGATCGCTAACTATCCAGCTACCACAAATTTGTTTGGCTAAGTGTTATGTTTTATGAGAATATGACACATACACATGTGGGAGCTAGGTATATAGATTGGTAGCAGAAATATGGCAGTGTATTTACTAGATAGCCTAGACTCTTGGCTACTTAATGGTACCAAATATTGTTGCTTACTGGATAGCTAACTATCCAGCTTTCAGACATGTGCTGAGCAAAGTTAATTTGTTTGTGTAAAATGTCACATAAAAATCTGGGAGCTGGCTATATAGATTGGTAGCAGAAATTTTGTAATGTATTTACTAGATAGCCTAGACTCTTGGCTACCTAATGGTACCAAACATTGATGCGTGAGGGCTCGGCGCTGATACTAATGAGAAGTTTATTGCCTGTAGTTAGTGAGCTGTTAATGCAGATTCAACAAATATAGTGCATTACATGAAAGCTTATAACTATCATATCATTTTTTGTTGTTGTAGAATCTAGATATGTAGAGTTGAAATACTGAGTAATAAAATCTTCCCAAAGCTTACTAGAAATTTGTTTGGCTAAGTGTAATTTTTATGATAAAATGATACATAAAAATCTGGGAGCTGGGTATGTAGAATGGTACTATCCAGCTACCAGGAATTAGTTTGCCTAAGTTTGATTTTTTATGTTAAAATGACACATCAAAAGCTGGGAGCTGGGTATTTAGAATGGTAGCAAAAATTTGGTAATTTATTTATAAGAAAGCCTAGACTCTTGGCTACTTAGTGGTTCCAAATATTTGTGCTTACTGGATAGCTAACTATCCAGCTAACACAAATTTGTTTGGCTAAGTGTTATGTTTTATGAGAATATGACACATACACATGTGGGAGCTAGGTATATAGATTGGTAGCAGAAATATGGCAGTGTATTTACTAGATAGCCTAGACTCTTGGCTACTTAATGGTACCAAATATTGTTGCTTACTGGATAGCTAACTATCCAGCTTTCAGACGTGTGCTGAGCAAAGTTAATTTGTTTGTGTAAAATGTCACATAAAAATCTGGGAGCTGGCTATATAGATTGATAGCAGAAATTTTGTAATGTATTTACTAGATAGCCTAGACTCTTGGCTACCTAATGGTACCAAACATTGATGCGTGAGGGCTCGGCGCTGATACTAATGAGAAGTTTATTGCCTGTAGTTAGTGAGCTGTTAATGCAGATTCAACAAATATAGTGCATTACATGAAAGCTTATAACTATCATATCATTTTTTGTTGTTGTAGAATCTAGATATGTAGAGTTGAAATACTGAGTAATAAAATCTTCCCAAAGCTTACTAGAAATTTGTTTGGCTAAGTGTAATTTTTATGATAATATGATACATAAAAATCTGGGAGCTGGGTATGTAGAATGGTACTATCCAGCTACCAGGAATTAGTTTGCCTAAGTTTGATTTTTTATGTTAAAATGACACATAAAAAGCTGGGAGCTGGGTATTTAGAATGGTAGCAAAAATTTGGTAATTTATTTATTAGAAAGCCTAGACTCTTGGCTACTTAGTGGTTCCAAATATTTGTGCTTACTGGATAGCTAACTATCCAGCTAACACAAATTTGTTTGGCTATGCGCAATATTTTATGATAAAATGATACATAAAAATCTGGGAGCTGGGTATGTAGAATGGTACTATCCAGCAACCAGAAATTAGTTTGCCTAAGTTTGATTTTTTATGTTAAAATGACACATAAAAAGCTGGGAGCTGGGTATGTAGAATTGTAGCAGAGATTTGGTAGTGTATTTATTAGATAGCCTTGTCCCTTGGCTATTTAATGGTACCAACTATTGGTACTTACAGGATAGCTAACTATCCAGCTACCACAAATTTGTTTGGCTAAGTGTTATGTTTTATGAGAATATGACACATACACATGTGGGAGCTTGGTATATAGATTGGTAGCAGAAATATGGCAGTGTATTTACTAGATTGCCTAGACTCTTGGCTACTTAATGGTACCAAATATTGTTGCTTACTGGATAGCTAACTATCCTACTTTCAGACATGTGCTGAGCAAAGTTAATTTGTTTGTGTAAAATTACACATACAAATCTGGGAGCTGGCTGTATAGATTGGTAGCAGAAATTTTTGTAATGTATTTACTAGATAGCCTAGACTCTTGGCTACCTAATGGTACCAAACATTGATGCTTAATGGTTAGCTTACTATCCAGCTACCAGAAATTAGTTTGGCTAAGTGAGGGCTCGGCCCTGATACTAATGAGAAGTTTATTGCCTGTATTTAGTGAGCTGTTAATGCAGATTCAACAAATATAGTGCATTACATGAAAACTTATAACTATCAGATCATTTTTTGTAATTGTAGAATCCAGATATGTAGAGTTGAAATACTGAGTAATAAAATCTTCCCAAAGATTACTAGAAATTTGTTTGGCTAAGTGTAATTTTTATGATAAAATGATACATAAAAATCTGGGAGCTGGGTATGTAGAATGGTACTATCCAGCTACCAGAAATTAGTTTGCCTAAGTTTGATTTTTTTAAGTTAAAATGACACATAAAATGCTGGGAGCTGGGTATTTAGAATGGTAGCAAACATTTGGTAATGTATTTATAAGATAGCCTAGACTTTTGGCTACTTAGTGGTTCGAGATATTTGTGCCTACTGGATAGCTAACTATCCAGCTACCACAAATTTGTTTGGCTAAGCGCAATATTTTATGATAAAATGATACATAAAAATCTGGGAGCTAGGTATGTAGAATAGTAGCAGAGATTTGGTAGTGTATTTATTAGATAGTCTTGTCCCTTGGCTATTTAATGGTACCAAATATTGGTACTTACAGGATAGCTAACTATCCAGCTACCAGAAATTTGTTTGGCTAAGTGTTATTTTTTTATGAGAAAATGACACATACACATGTGGGAGCTTGGTATATAGATTGGTAGCAGAAATATGGCAGTGTATTTACTAGATAGCCTAGACTCTTGGCTACTTAATGGTACCAAATATTGTTGCTTACTGGATAGCTAACTATCCTACTTTCAGACATGTGCTGAGCAAAGTTAATTTGTTTGTGTAAAATTACACATACAAATCTGGGAGCTGGCTGTATAGATTGGTAGCAGAAATTTTTGTAATGTATTTACTAGATAGCCTAGACTCTTGGCTACCTAATGGTACCAAACATTGATGCTTAATGGTTAGCTTACTATCCAGCTACCAGAAATTAGTTTGGCTAAGTGAGGGCTCGGCCCTGATACTAATGAGAAGTTTATTGCCTGTATTTAGTGAGCTGTTAATGCAGATTCAACAAATATAGTGCATTACATGAAAACTTATAACTATCAGATCATTTTTTGTAATTGTAGAATCCAGATATGTAGAGTTGAAATACTGAGTAATAAAATCTTCCCAAAGATTACTAGAAATTTGTTTGGCTAAGTGTAATTTTTATGATAAAATGATACATAAAAATCTGGGAGCTGGGTATGTAGAATGGTACTATCCAGCTACCAGAAATTAGTTTGCCTAAGTTTGATTTTTTTAAGTTAAAATGACACATAAAATGCTGGGAGCTGGGTATTTAGAATGGTAGCAAACATTTGGTAATGTATTTATAAGATAGCCTAGACTTTTGGCTACTTAGTGGTTCGAAATATTTGTGCCTACTGGATAGCTAACTATCCAGCTACCACAAATTTGTTTGGCTAAGCGCAATATTTTATGATAAAATGATACATAAAAATCTGGGAGCTAGGTATGTAGAATAGTAGCAGAGATTTGGTAGTGTATTTATTAGATAGTCTTGTCCCTTGGCTATTTAATGGTACCAAATATTGGTACTTACAGGATAGCTAACTATCCAGCTACCAGAAATTTGTTTGGCTAAGTGTTATTTTTTTATGAGAAAATGACACATACACATGTGGGAGCTTGGTATATAGATTGGTAGCAGAAATATGGCAGTGTATTTACTAGATAGCCTAGACTCTTGGCTACTTAATGGTACAACTGTTGGTGCTTACTGGATAGCTTACTATCCAGCTACCACCAATTTGTTTGGCTGAGTGTTATTTTTTATGAGAAAATGACACATACACATCTGGGAGCTGGGTATGTAGAATGGTACTAACCAGCTAACAGAAATTAGATTGCCTAAGTTTGATTTTTTATGTTAAAATGACACATAAAAAGCTAGGAGCTGGGTATTTAGAATGGTAGCAAAAATTTGGTAATGTATTTATAAGATAGCCTAGACTCTTGGCTACTTAGGGGCTCCAAATATTTGTGCTTACTGGATAGCTAACTATCCAGCTACCACAAATTTGTTTGGCTAAGCGCAATATTTTTTGATAAAATGATACATAAAAATCTGGGAGCTGGGTATGTAGAATGGTAGCAGAGATTTGGTAGTGTATTTATTAGATAGCCTTGTCCCTTGGCTATTTAATGGTATCAAATATTGGTACTTACAGGATAGCTTACTATCCAGCTACCAGACATTTGTTTGGCTAAGTGTTATTTTTTATGAGAAAATGACACATACACATGTGGGAGCTTTGTATATAGATTGGTAGCAGAAATATGGCAGTGTATTTACTAGATTGCCTAGACTCTTGGCTACTTAATGGTACCAAATATTGTTGCTTACTGGATAGCTAACTATCCAGCTTTCAGACATGTGCTGAGCAAAGTTAATTTGTTTGTGTAAAATGTCACATAAAAATCTGGGAACTGGCTATATAGATTGGTAGCAGAAATTTTGTAATGTATTTATTAGATAGCCTAGACTCTTGGCTACCTAATGGTACCAAACATTGATGCTTAATGGTTTGCTTACCATCCAGCTACCAGAAATTAGTTTGGCTAATTGAGGGCTCGGCGCTGATACTAATGAGAAGTTTATTGCCTGTAGTTAGTGAACTGTTAATGCAGATTCAACAAATATAGTGCATTACATGAAAGCTTATAACTATCACATCATTTTATTTTTTTTGTAGAATCCAGATATGTAGAGTTGAAATACTGAGTAATAAAATCTTCCCAAAGCTTACTAGAAATTTGTTTGGCTAAGTGTAATTTTTATGATAAAATGATACATACAAATCTGGGAGCTGGGTATGTAGAATGGTATTATCCAGCTACCAGAAATTAGTTTGCCCAAGTTTGATTTTTTTATGTTAAAATAACACAATAAAGCTAGGAGCTGGGTATTTAGAATGGTAGCAAAAATTTGGTAATGTATTTATAAGATAGCCTTGACTCTTGGCTACTTAGTGGTTCAAAATATTTGTGCTTACTGGATAGCTAACTATCCAGCTACCACAAATTTGTTTGGCTAAGCGCAATATTTTATGATAAAATGATACATAAAAATCTGGGAGCTGGGTATGTAGAATGGTAGCAGAGATTTGGTAGTGTATTTATTAGATGGCCTTGTCCCTTGGCTATTTAATGGTACCAAATATTGGTACTTACAGGATAGCTAACTATCCAGCTACCAGAAATTTGTTTGGCTAAGTGAGGGCTTGGCACTGATACTAATGACAAATTTATTGCCTGTAGTTAGTGAGCTGTTAATGCAGATTCAACAAATATAGTGCAAATATAGCCAAGACTCTTGGCTACTTAATGGTACAACTATTGGTGCTTACTGGATAGCTTACTATCCAGCTACCACCAATTTGTTTGGCTGAGTGTTATTTTTTATGAGAAAATGACACATACACATCTGGGAGCTGGGTATGTAGAATGGTACTAACCAGCTAACAGAAATTAGATTGCCTAAGTTTGATTTTTTATGTTAAAATGACACATAAAAAGCTAGGAGCTGGGTATTTAGAATGGTAGCAAAAATTTGGTAATGTATTTATAAGATAGCCTAGACTCTTGGCTACTTAGTGGCTCCAAATATTTGTGCTTACTGGATAGCTAACTATCCAGCTACCACAAATTTGTTTGGCTAAGCGCAATATTTTATGATGAAATGATACATAAAAATCTGGGAGCTGGGTATGTAGAATGGTAGCAGAGATTTGGTAGTGTATTTATTAGATAGCCTTGTCCCTTGCCTTGGCTATTTAATGGTATCAAATATTGGTACTTACAGGATAGCTAACTATCCAGATACCAGACATTTGTTTGGCTAAGTGTTATTTTTTATGAGAAAATGACACATACACAAGTGGGAGCTTGGTATATAGATTGGTAGCAGAAATATGGCAGTGTATTTACTAGATTGCCTAGACTCTTGGCTACTTAATGGTACCAAATATTGTTGCTTACTGGATAGCTAACTATCCAACTTTCAGACATGTGCTGAGCAAAGTTAATTTGTTTGTGTAAAATGTCACATAAAAATCTGGGAGCTGGCTATATAGATTGGTAGCAGAAATTTTTGTAATGTATTTACTAGATAGCCTAGACTCTTGGCTACCTAATGGTACCAAACATTGATGCTTAATGGTTAGCTTACTATCCAGCTACCAGAAATTAGTTTGGCTAAGTGAGGGCTCGGCCCTGATACTAATGAGAAGTTTATTGCCTGTATTTAGTGAGCTGTTAATGCAGATTCAAGAAATATAGTGCATTACATGAAAACTTATAACTATCAGATCATTTTTTGTAATTGTAGAATCCAGATATGTAGAGTTGAAATACTGAGTAATAAAATCTTCCCAAAGATTACTAGAAATTTGTTTGGCTAAGTGTAATTTTTATGATAAAATGATACATAAAAATCTGGGAGCTGGGTATGTAGAATGGTACTATCCAGCTACCAGAAATTAGTTTGCCTAAGTTTGATTTTTTTAAGTTAAAATGACACATAAAATGCTGGGAGCTGGGTATTTAGAATGGTAGCAAACATTTGGTAATGTATTTATAAGATAGCCTAGACTTTTGGCTACTTAGTGGTTCGAAATATTTGTGCCTACTGGATAGCTAACTATCCAGCTACCACAAATTTGTTTGGCTAAGCGCAATATTTTATGATAAAATGATACATAAAAATCTGGAAGCTAGGTATGTAGAATAGTAGCAGAGATTTGGTAGTGTATTTATTAGATAGTCTTGTCCCTTGGCTATTTAATGGTACCAAATATTGGTACTTACAGGATAGCTAACTATCCAGCTACCAGAAATTTGTTTGGCTAAGTGTTATTTTTTTATGAGAAAATGACACATACACATGTGGGAGCTTGGTATATAGATTGGTAGCAGAAATATGGCAGTGTATTTACTAGATAGCCTAGACTCTTGGCTACTTAATGGTACCAAATATTGGGTATATAGATTGGTAGCAGAAATATGGTAGTGTATTTACTAGATAGCCAAGACTCTTGGCTACTTAATGGTACAACTGTTTGTGCTTACTGGATACCTTACTATCCAGCTACCACCAATTTTTTTGGCTAAGTGTCATTTTTTATGAGAAAATGACACTTAGCTGGGTATATAGATTCGTAGCAGAAATATGGTAGTGTATTTACTAGATAGCCTAGACTCTTGGCTACTTAATGTACCAAATATTTTTGCTTACTGGATAGCTACCTATCCAGCTAAGCACAATGTTTGGTACCATTAAGTAGCCAGCTAGCACATTTGCTGAGCATGATACCCTACTAATTGACCTAGACTGTATATCTAATTGACCTAGATATACCCCTGCTATTTTACTGAGCATGTGGGTCTTGCTTAAACACAGAGTGAACAATGGTGGAACTGGCAGAGTAGAGAAATTTTTCAGTGGCACTACTTAATTGCATACTGCAGAATAAATTATTATTACCCAAATTACCTATAGTTATATACAAAAACTTTTTCTAAAATAATGCAGCAAAAGTTATGCAGCATCTGGTTTAATTATAGGGGGAGCCACAAGTACACTTGAATGACTTGAATTGTTTAGTCAATGAAATATTAAATGCACATAAAACAATCTGATGTAAAATCTGCATTGGTTTAGAGTTCAATACAAAATGCAGTTTTAATATATTCTAGTCCCATTTAAGAACATTATTTTCTTGCATGGAAAAACCCAAAATTAGTTAGGAACTCAAACCAGTAACTAAGCTACTAAGTATGGGTAATATTTATTGACACTACATTTGCATTCAAAAATAGAGATTTATTCTGCATAAATATTTCTCCAATCTGCCTTGTATATCATTACTAACAGAATGCAATTGCAATTTATGTAAACTTTCTTGCTTTTGATTTTCTAGCAATTGCTTTAATTATAGAGGGAGCCACAAGTACACTTGAATGAATTTCACCTTTCTTTCATTTCAAACCAGTAACTAAGCTACTGTGATTATGTAAATACTACTTGCAGCACGTAGTCGACAAACTGCCTCAAGACGAGAGTCATGAGTCCGGTGACATTGTATTACAACTTTCTTGCACACCACCGCTAGGTAGTTTTCACAATTATTATGCATTATGCAATGATAAATTCAAATTTTATCGGTTGTGAAATTGACATAAACATAAGTCTGCTTTCCTAACAAACACAAGGGGGTGCCAACCCACAGAAATGAGATTTTTTTAATGCAAGTATGTTGGTTATGCTTTTCAGTTATTGAAAATACTGTATTCCTCACTATATTTACATGTCTCAGATGGTGAAAACAAGTCAAAAGACCCTAAACAATAAGTATCTTGATTATTCAGAGCAACAGGTGCAGGTGCTACACCCACCCGCCCTTCATATCCAGTGATAACAATAACCCTCTTCAGACTTCTACGCTGAGGGTTAAAAACTCCCTGGTGAATATGCAAGAAAGTTCCAATGCAATGTCATGTGACTCACAACGGCAGTTTGATGAACTACATGCTGCCAGTAGCATTTATATAAAAACAGTAGCTTAGTTACTGGTTTGAAATGAAAGAAGAGTGAGAGTTCCTATTAAATTTGAGTCTTTCTATGCAAGAAAATAATGGTATTAAATGCAAGATAATAATGGTATTAAATGCAGGACTAAAATATATTACACTGTATTTTGTATTGAATTCTAAACAGATGCAGATTTAAGATCAAATTGTTTATGTACATTTAAGTTTTCATGGACTAAGCAATTCAAGTGTACTTGTGGCTCCCCCTATAATTAAAGCAACATGCTGCCAGTAGCATTTATATAAAAACAGTAGCTTAGTTACTGGTTTGAAATGAAAGAAGAGTGAGAGTTCCTATTAAATTTGAGTCTTTCTATGCAAGAAAATAATGGTATTAAATGCCAGAAAATAATGGTATTAAATGCAGGACTAAAATATATAACACTGTATTTTGTATTGAATTCTAAACAGATGCAGATTTAAGATCAAATTGTTTATGTACCTTTAAGTTTTCATGGACTAAGCAATTCAAGTGTACTTGTGGCTCCCCCTATAATTAAAGCAACATGCTGCCAGTAGCATTTATATAAAAACAGTAGCTTAGTTACTGGTTTGAAATGAAAGAAGAGTGAGAGTTCCTATTAAATTTGAGTCTTTCTATGCAAGAAAATAATGGTATTAAATGCCAGAAAATAATGGTATTAAATGCAGGACTAAAATATATAACACTGTATTTTGTATTGAATTCTAAACAGATGCAGATTTAAGATCAAATTGTTTATGTACATTTAAGTTTTCATGGACTAAGCAATTCAAGTGTACTTGTGGCTCCCCCTATAATTAAAGCAAAGTTAAATTTTGTAGGTAAAATGTCACATAAAAATCTTGGAGCTGGGTATTTAGAATAGTAGCAGAAATTTGATAATGTATTGATTAGATAACCTAGACTATTGGGTACTTATTGGTACCAAATATTTGTGCTTAATGGGTAGCTAACTATCCAGCTACCAGATATCTGTTCGGCTTAATGTAATTTTTTATGATAAATATTGGTACCTGCTATTCCTTGCTACATTGGCTTTCTGATAACCAAACATTTGCCCAGATAGTTTTCTGGCAACTGACTGGGAACTAGAACTGGGAGCTGAGTTCACTTTACTGGGAACTGACTGGTAGCTGACTGGGAACTAGAAATGGGAACTGACTTCACGTTACTGGTAACTGGCTTGTAGCTGACTGGGAACTAGAACTGGAAGCTGAGTACACTTAACTGGGAACTGACTGGTAGCTGACTGGGAACTGAAATCTGGGAGCTGACTTTGTGGATCTCGTACCGTTTACATCCACGGAGGGCTCGACGCTGATACTAATGAGAAGTTTATTGCCTGTAGTTAGTGAGCTGCAGATTCAACAAATATAGTGCATTACATGGAAACTTATAACAGCAAAAAAACTTTCTTGCATTGTCATTCTGAACAAAGAACCAAATTCATGAATTTAAAAAATATATATTTTTGTCATTAATTTAGCATTATTGAATAGTTACAATGACTATCTATCTATCTCACTAACTAACTTACTATCACATCATTTTTTGTTTTTTTGTTGTGATTTTCCTGTCTGAGGTCATATGAGCCCTGCTAGAAACTAGTGCATATCTTGGTTTGACCACTAGGAACTATATGACTTTCCAGTTTGGAATTGATTGACAAGCACCACTGATAGGTCTGAACTGAACCTGTCATTCATTCAAGAAAACCTTTTTTAATTTTTCTATTCTCAAAATCTTGTAGAATCCAGATATGTAGAGTTGAAATACTGAGTAATAAAATCTTCCCAAAGCTTACTAGAAATTTGTTTGGCTAAGTGTTATTTTTTATGAGAAAATGACACATACACATGTGGGAGCTTGGTATATAGATTGGTAGCAGAAATATGGCAGTGTATTTACTAGATAGCGTAGACTCTTGGCTACTTAATGGTACCAAAGATTGTTGCTTACTGGATAGCTAACTATCCAGCTTTCAGACATGTGCTGAGCAAAGTTAATTTGTTTGTGTAAAATGTCACATAAAAGTCTGGGAGCTGGCTATATAGATTGGTAGCAGAAATTTTGTAATGTATTTAATAGATAGCCTAGACTCTTGGCTACCTAATGGTACCAAACATTGATGCTTAATGGTTAGCTTACCATCCAGCTACCAGAAATTAGTTTGGCTAAGTGAGGGCTCAGCGCTGATACTAATGAGAAGTTTATTGCCTGTAGTTAGTGAACTGTTAATGCAGATTCAACAAATATAGTGCATTACATGAAAGCTTATAACTATCACATCATTTTATTTTTTTTGTAGAATCCAGATATGTAGAGTTGAAATACTGAGTAATAAAATCTTCCCAAAGCTTACTAGAAATTTGTTTGGCTAAGTGTAATTTTTATGATAAAATGATACATACAAATCTGGGAGCTGGGTATGTAGAATGGTATTATCCAGCTACCAGAAATTAGTTTGCCCAAGTTTGATTTTTTTATGTTAAAATGACACAATAAAGCTAGGAGCTGGGTATTTAGAATGGTAGCAAAAATTTGGTAATGTATTTATAAGATAGCCTTGACTCTTGGCTACTTAGTGGTTCCAAATATTTGTGCTTACTGGATAGCTAACTATCCAGCTACCACAAATTTGTTTGGCTAAGCGCAATATTTTATGATAAAATGATACATAAAAATCTGGGAGCTGGGTATGTAGAATGGTAGCAGAGATTTGGTAGTGTATTTATTAGATAGACTTGTTCCTTGGCTATTTAATGGTACCAAATATTGGTACTTATAGGATAGCTAACTATCCAGCTACCAGAAATTTGTTTGGCTAAGTGAGGGCTTGGCGCTGATACTAATGAGAAGTTTATTGCCTGTAGTTAGTGAGCTGTTAATGCAGATTCAACAAATATAGGGCAAATATAGCCAAGACTCTTAGCTACTTAATGGTACAACTATTGGTGCTTTCTGGATAGCTTACTATCCAGCTACCACCAATTTGTTTGGCTAAGTGTTATTTTTTTATGAGAAAATGACACATACACATCTGGGAGCTGGGTATGTAGAATGGTACTATCCAGCGACCAGAAATGAGATTGCCTAAGTTTGATTTTTTATGTTAAAATGACACATAAAAAGCTGGGAGCTGGGTATTTAGAATGGTAGCAAAAATGTGGTAATGTATTTATAAGATAGCCTAGACTCTTGGCTACTTAGTGGTTCCAAATATTTGTGCTTACTGGAAACCAGAAATTTGTTTGGCTAAGTGTTATTTTTTATGAGAAAATGACACATACACATGTGGGAGCTTGGTATATAGATTGGTAGCAGAAATATGGCAGTGTATTTACTAGATAGCGTAGACTCTTGGCTACTTAATGGTACCAAATATTGTTGCTTACTGGATAGCTAACTATCCAGCTTTCAGACATGTGCTGAGCAAAGTTAATTTGTTTGTGTAAAATGTCACATAAAAATCTGGGAGCTGGCTATATAGATTGGTAGCAGAAATTTTGTAATGTATTTACTAGATAGCCTAGACTCTTGGCTACCTAATGGTACCAAACATTGATGCTTAATGGTTAGCTTACTATCCAGCTACCAGAAATTAGTTTGGCTAAGTGAGGGCTCGGCGCTGATACTAATGAGAAGTTTATTGCCTGTAGTTAGTGAGCTGTTAATGCAGATTCAACAAATATAGTGCATTACATGAAAGCTTATAACTATCACATCATTTTTTTGATTGTTGTAGAATCTAGATATGTAGAGTTGCAATACTGAGTAATAAAATCTTCCCAAAGCTTACTAGAAATTTGTTTAGCTAAGTGTAATTTTTATGATAAAATGATACATAAAACTCTGGGAGCTGGGTATGTAGAATGGTACTATCCAGCTACCAGAAATTAGTTTGCCTAAGTTTGATTTTTTTATGTTAAAATGACACAATAAAGCTGGGAGCTGGGTATTTAGAATGGTAGCAAAAATTTGGTAATGTATTTATAAGATAGCCTAGACTCTTGGCTACTTAGTGGTTCCAAATATTTGTGCTTACTGGATAGCTAACTATCCAGCTACCACAAATTTGTTTGGCTAAGTGCAATATTTTATGATAAAATGATACATAAAAATCTGGGAGCTGGGTATGTAGAATGGTAGCAGAGATTTGGTAGTGTATTTATTAGATAGCCTTGTCCCTTGGCTATTTAATGGTACCAAATATTGGTACTTACAGGATAGCTAACTATCCAGCTACCAGAAATTTGTTTGGCTAAGTGTTATTTTTTATGAGAAAATGACACATACACATCTGGGAGCTTGGTACATAGATTGGTAGCAGAAATATGGGAGTGTATTTACTAGATTGCCTAGACTCTTGGCTACTTAATGGTACCAAATATTGTTGCTTACTGGATAGCTAACTATAAAGCTTTCAGACATGTGCTGAGCAAAGTTAATTTGTTTGTGTAAAATGTCACATAAAAAGCTGGGAGCTGGGTATTTAGAATGGTAGCAAAAATTTTGTAATGAATTTATAAGATAGCCTAGACTCTTGGCTACTTAGTGGTTCCAAATATTTGTGCTTACTGGATAGCTAACTATCCAGCTACCACAAATTTGTTTGGCTAAGTGTTATTTTTTATGAGAAAATGACACATACACATGTGGGAGCTTGGTATATAGATTGGTAGCAGAAATATGGCAGTGTATTTACTAGATTGCCTAGACTCTTGGCTACTAAATGGTACCAAATATTGTTGCTTACTGGATTGCTAACTATCCAGCTTTCAGACATGTGCTGAGCAAAGTTAATTTGTTTGTGTAAAATGTCACATAAAAATCTGGGAGCTGGCTATATAGATTGGTAGCAGAAATTTTGTAATGTATTTACTAGATAGCCTAGACTCTTGGCTACCTAATGGTACCAAACATTGATGCTTAATGGTTAGCTTACTATCCAGCTACCAGAAATTAGTTTGGCTAAGTGAGGGCTCGGCGCTGATACTAATGAGAAGTTTATTGCCTGTATTTAGTGAGCTGTTAATTCAGATTCAACAAATATAGTGCATTACATGAAAGCTTATAACTTTCAGATCATTTTTTGTAATTGTAGAATCCAGATATGTAGAGTTGAAATACTGAGTAATAAAATCTTCCCAAAGATTACTAGAAATTTGTGTGGCTAAGTGTAATTTTTATGATAAAATGATACATAAAAATCTGGGAGCTGGGTATGTAGAATGGTACTATCCAGCTACCAGAAATTAGTTTGCCTAAGTTTGATTTTTTTAAGTTCAAATGACACATTAAAAGCTGGGAGCTGGGTATTTAGAATGGTAGCAAATATTTGGTAATGTATTAATAAGATAGCCTAGACTTTTGGCTACTTAGTGGTTCCAAATATTTGTGCTTACTGGATAGCTAACTATCCAGCTACCACAAATTTGTTTGGCTAAGCGCAATATTTTATGATAAAATGATATATAAAAATCTGGGAGCTGGGTATGTAGAATGGTACTATCCAGCAACCAGAAATTAGTTTGCCTAAGTTTGATTTTTTATGTTAAAATGACACATAAAAAGCTGGGAGCTGGGTATTTAGAATGGTAGCAAAAATTTGGTAATTTATTTATAAGATAGCCTAGACTCTTGGTTACTTAGTGGTTCCAAATATTTGTGCTTACTGGATAGCTAACTATCCAGCTACCACAAATTTGTTTGGCTAAGCGCAATATTTTATGATAAAATGATACATAAAAATCTGGAAGCTGGGTATGTAGAATGGTAGCAGAGATTTGGTAGTGTATTTATTAGATAGACTTGTCCCTTGGCTATTTAATGGTACCAAATATTGGTACTTACAGGATAGCTAACTATCCAGCTACCAGAAATTTGTTTGGCTAAGTGAGGGCTTGGTACTGATACTAATGACAAATTTATTGCCTGTAGTTAGTGAGCTGTTAATGCAGATTCAACAAATATAGTGCAAATATAGCCAAGACTCTTGGCTACTTAATGGTACAACTATTGGTGCTTACTGGATAGCTTACTATCCAGCTACCACCAATTTGTTTGGCTGAGTGTTATTTTTTATGAGAAAATGACACATACACATCTGGGAGCTGGGTATGTAGAATGGTACTAACCAGCTAACAGAAATTAGATTGCCTAAGTTTGATTTTTTATGTTAAAATGACACATAAAAAGCTAGGAGCTGGGTATTTAGAATGGTAGCAAATATTTGGTAATGTATTTATAAGATAGCCTAGACTTTTGGCTACTTAGTGGTTCCAAATATTTGTGCTTACTGGATAGCTAACTATCCAGCTACCACAAATTTGTTTGGCTAAGCGCAATATTTTATGATAAAATGATATATAAAAATCTGGGAGCTGGGTATGTAGAATGGTACTATCCAGCAACCAGAAATTAGTTTGCCTAAGTTTGATTTTTTATGTTAAAATGACACATAAAAAGCTGGGAGCTGGGTATTTAGAATGGTAGCAAAAATTTGGTAATTTATTTATAAGATAGCCTAGACTCTTGGTTACTTAGTGGTTCCAAATATTTGTGCTTACTGGATAGCTAACTATCCAGCTACCACAAATTTGTTTGGCTAAGCGCAATATTTTATGATAAAATGATACATAAAAATCTGGGAGCTGGGTATGTAGAATGGTAGCAGAGATTTGGTAGTGTATTTATTAGATAGACTTGTCCCTTGGCTATTTAATGGTACCAAATATTGGTACTTACAGGATAGCTAACTATCCAGCTACCAGAAATTTGTTTGGCTAAGTGAGGGCTTGGTACTGATACTAATGACAAATTTATTGCCTGGAGTTAGTGAGCTGTTAATGCAGATTCAACAAATATAGTGCAAATATAGCCAAGACTCTTGGCTACTTAATGGTACAACTATTGGTGCTTACTGGATAGCTTACTATCCAGCTACCACCAATTTGTTTGGCTGAGTGTTATTTTTTATGAGAAAATGACACATACACATCTGGGAGCTGGGTATGTAGAATGGTACTAACCAGCTAACAGAAATTAGATTGCCTAAGTTTGATTTTTTATGTTAAAATGACACATAAAAAGCTGGGAGCTGGGTATTTAGAATGGTAGCAAACATTTGGTAATGTATTTATAAGATAGCCTAGACTTTTGGCTACTTAGTGGTTCGAAATATTTGTGCCTACTGGATAGCTAACTATCCAGCTACCACAAATTTGTTTGGCTAAGCGCAATATCTTATGATAAAATGATACATAAAAATCTGGGAGCTAGGTATGTAGAATAGTAGCAGAGATTTGGTAGTGTATTTATTAGATAGTCTTGTCCCTTGGCTATTTAATGGTACCAAATATTGGTACTTACAGGATAGCTAACTATCCAGCTACCAGAAATTTGTTTGGCTAAGTGTTATTTTTTTATGAGAAAATGACACATACACATGTGGGAGCTTGGTATATAGATTGGTAGCAGAAATATGGCAGTGTATTTATTAGATAGCCTAAACTCTTGGCTACTTAATGGTACCAAATATTGGGTATATAAATTGGTAGCAGAAATATGGTAGTGTATTTACTAGATAGCCAAGACTCTTGGCTACTTAATGGTACAACTGTTTGTGCTTACTGGATACCTTACTATCCAGCTACCACCAATTTGTTTGGCTAAGTGTCATTTTTTATGAGAAAATGACACTTAGCTGGGTATATAGATTCGTAGCAGAAATATGGTAGTGTATTTACTAGATAGCCTAGACTCTTGGCTACTTAATGTACCAAATATTTTTGCTTACTGGATAGCTACCTATCCAGCTAAGCACAATGTTTGGTACCATTAAGTAGCCAGCTAGCACATTTGCTGAGCATGATACCCTACTAATTGACCTAGACTGTATATCTAATTGACCTAGATATACCCCTGCTATTTTACTGAGCATGTGGGTCTTGCTTAAACACAGAGTGAACAATGGTGGAACTGGCAGAGTAGAGAAATTTTTCAGTGGCACTACTTAATTGCATACTGCAGAATAAATTATTATTACCCAAATTACCTATAGTTAATGTACAAAAAACTTTTTCTAAAATAATGCAGCAAAAGTTATGCAGCATCTGGTTTAATTATAGGGGGAGCCACAAGTACACTTGAATGACTTGAATTGTTTAGTCAATGAAATATTAAATGCACATAAAACAATCTGATGTAAAATCTGCATTGGTTTAGAGTTCAATACAAAATGCAGTTTTAATATATTCTAGTCCCATTTAAGAACATTATTTTCTTGCATGGAAAAACCCAAAATTAGTTAGGAACTCAAACCAGTAACTAAGCTACTAAGTATGGGTAATATTTATTGACACTACATTTGCATTCAAAAATAGTGATTTATTCTGCATAAATATTTCTCCAATCTGCCTTGTATATCATTACTAACAGAATGCAATTGCAATTTATGTAAACTTTCTTGCTTTTGATTTTCTAGCAATTGCTTTAATTATAGAGGGAGCCACAAGTACACTTGAATGAATTTCACCTTTCTTTCATTTCAAACCAGTAACTAAGCTACTGTGATTATGTAAATACTACTTGCAGCACGTAGTCGACAAACTGCCTCAAGACGAGAGTCATGAGTCCGGTGACATTGTATTACAACTTTCTTGCACACCACCGCTAGGTAGTTTTCACAATTATTATGCATTATGCAATGATAAATTCAAATTTTATCGGTTGTGAAATTGACATAAACATAAGTCTGCTTTCCTAACAAACACAAGGGGGTGCCAACCCACAGAAATGAGATTTTTTTAATGCAAGTATGTTGGTTATGCTTTTCAGTTATTGAAAATACTGTATTCCTCACTATATTTACATGTCTCAGATGGTGAAAACAAGTCAAAAGACCCTAAACAATAAGTATCTTGATTATTCAGAGCAACAGGTGCAGGTGCTACACCCACCCGCCCTTCATATCCAGTGATAACAATAACCCTCTTCAGACTTCTACGCTGAGGGTTAAAAACTCCCTGGTGAATATGCAAGAAAGTTCCAATGCAATGTCATGTGACTCACAACGGCAGTTTGATGAACTACATGCTGCCAGTAGCATTTATATAAAAACAGTAGCTTAGTTACTGGTTTGAAATGAAAGAAGAGTGAGAGTTCCTATTAAATTTGAGTCTTTCTATGCAAGAAAATAATGGTATTAAATGCAAGATAATAATGGTATTAAATGCAGGACTAAAATATATTACACTGTATTTTCTATTGAATTCTAAACAGATGCAGATTTAAGATCAAATTGTTTATGTACATTTAAGTTTTCATGGACTAAGCAATTAACGTGTACTTGTGGCTCCCCCTATAATTAAAGCAACATGCTGCCAGTAGCATTTATATAAAAACAGTAGCTTAGTTACTGGTTTGAAATGAAAGAAGAGTGAGAGTTCCTATTAAATTTGAGTCTTTCTATGCAAGAAAATAATGGTTTTAAATGCCAGAAAATAATGGTATTAAATGCAGGACTAAAATATATAACACTGTATTTTGTATTGAATTCTAAACAGATGCAGATTTAAGATCAAATTGTTTATGTACCTTTAAGTTTTCATGGACTAAGCAATTCAAGTGTACTTGTGGCTCCCCCTATAATTAAAGCAACATGCTGCCAGTAGCATTTATATAAAAACAGCTTAGTTACTGGTTTGAAATGAAAGAAGAGTGAGAGTTCCTATTAAATTTGAGTCTTTCTATGCAAGAAAATAATGGTATTAAATGCCAGAAAATAATGGTATTAAATGCAGGACTAAAATATATAACACTGTATTTTGTATTGAATTCTAAACAGATGCAGATTTAAGATCAAATTGTTTATGTACATTTAAGTTTTCATGGACTAAGCAATTCAAGTGTACTTGTGGCTCCCCCTATAATTAAAGCAAAGTTAAATTTTGTAGGTAAAATGTCACATAAAAATCTTGGAGCTGGGTATTTAGAATAGTAGCAGAAATTTGATAATGTATTGATTAGATAACCTAGACTCTTGGGTACTTAATGGTACCAAATATTTGTGCTTACTGGATAGCTAACTATCCAGCTACCAGACATTTGCTGAGCAAAGTTAAATTTTTGAATAAAATGTCACATAAAAATCTGAGAGCTGGGTATTTAGAATAGTATCAGAAATGTTGTAATGTATGTAGATAGCCTAAACTCTTGGCTACTTACTGGTTCCAAATATTGGTGCTTACTGGACAGCTAACTATCTAGCTACCAGACATTTGCTGAGCAAAGTAAAATTTTTGAATAAAATGTCACATAAAAATCTGAGAGCTGGGTATTTAGAATAGTAGCAGAAATGTTGTAATGTATGTAGATAGCCTAAACTCTTGGCTACTTAATGGTTCCAAATATTGGTGCTTACTGGACAGCTAACTATCCAGCTACCAGACATTTGCTGAGCAAAGTTAAATTTTTGGGTAAAATGTCACATAAAAATGTTTGTGCTTACTTTATAGCTAACTATCCAGCTACCAGAAATTTGTTTGGCTAAGTGTAATTTTGGGAGCTGGGTATATAGATTGGTAGCAGAAATATGATAGTGTATTTACTAGATAGCCTAGACTCTTGGCTACTTAATGGTACCAAGTATTTGTGCTTAATGGGTAGCTAACTATCCAGCTACCAGATATCTGTTCGGCTTAATGTAATTTTTTATGATAAATATTGGTACCTGCTATTCCTTGCTACATTGGCTTTCTGATAACCAAACATTTGCCCAGATAGTTTTCTGGCAACTGACTGGGAACTAGAACTGGGAGCTGAGTTCACTTTACTGGGAACTGACTGGTAGCTGACTGGGAACTAGAAATGGGAACTGACTTCACGTTACTGGTAACTGGCTTGTAGCTGACTGGGAACTAGAACTAGAAGCTGAGTTCACTTAACTGGGAACTGACTGGTAGCTGACTGGGAACTGAAATCTGGGAGCTGACTTTGTGGATCTCGTACCGTTTACATCCACGGAGGGCTCGACGCTGATACTAATGAGAAGTTTATTGCCTGTAGTTAGTGAGCTGCAGATTCAACAAATATAGTGCATTACATGGAAACTTATAACAGCAAAAAAACTTTCTTGCATTGTCATTCTGAACAAAGAACCAAATTCATGAATTTAAAAAATATATATTTTTGTTATTAATTTAGCATTATTGAATAGTTACAATGACTATCTATCTATCTCACTAACTAACTTACTATCACATCATTTTTTGTTTTTTTGTTGTGATTTTCCTGTCTGAGGTCATATGAGCCCTGCTAGAAACTAGTGCATATCTTGGTTTGACCACTTGGAACTATATGACTTTCCAGTTTGGACTTAATGAACAAGCACCACTGATAGGTCTGAACTGAACCTGTCATTCATTCAAGAAAACCTTTTTTAATTTTTCTATTTTCAAAATCTTGTAGAATCCAGATATGTAGAGTTGAAATACTGAGTAATAAAATCTTCCCAAAGCTTACTAGAAATTTGTTTGGCTAAGTGTTATTTTTTATGAGAAAATGACACATACACATCTGGGAGCTGGGTATGTAGAATGGTACTATCCAGCAACCAGAAATGAGATTGCCTAAGTTTGATTTTTTATGTTAAAGTGACACATAAAAAGCTGGGAGCTGGGTATTTAGAATGGTAGCAGAGATTTGGTAGTGTATTTATAAGATAGCCTAGACTCTTGGCTACTTAGTGGTTCCAAATATTTGTGCTTACTGGATAGCTAACTATCCAGCTACCAGAAATTTGTTTGGCTAAGTGTTATTTTTTATGAGAAAATGACACATACACATCTGGGAGCTTGGTACATAGATTGGTAGCAGAAATATGGCAGTGTATTTACTAGATAGCCTAGACTCTTGGCTACTTAATGGTACCAAATATTGGGTATATAGATTGGTAACAGAAATATGGTAGTGTATTTACTAGATAGCCAAGACTCTTGGCTACTTAATGGTACAACTATTGGTGCTTACTGGATAGCTTACTATCCAGCTACCACCAATTTGTTTGGCTAAGTGTTATTTTTTATGAGAAAATGACACATACACATCTGGGAGCTGGGTATGTAGAATGGTACTATCCTGCTACCAGAAATTAGATTGCCTAAGTTAGATTTTTTATGTTAAAATGACACATAAAAAGCTGGGAGCTGGGTATTAAGAATGGTAGCACAAATTTGGTAATGTATTTATAAGATAGCCTAGACTCTTGGCTACTTAGTGGCTGCAAATATTTGTGTTTACTGAATAGCTAACTATCCAGCTACCACAAATTTGTTTGGCTAAGCGCAATATTTAATGATAAAATGATACATAAAAATCTGGGAGCTGGGTATGTAGAATTGTAGCAGAGATTTGGTAGTGTATTTATTAGATAGCCTTGTCCCTTGGCTATTTAATGGTACCAAATATTGGTACTTACGGGATAGCTAACTATCCAGCTACCACAAATTTGTTTGGCTAAGTGTGATTTTTTATGAGAAAATGACACATACACATCTGGGAGCTTGGTACATAGATTGGTAGCAGAAATATGGCAGTGTATTTACTAGATAGCCTAGACTCTTGGCTACTTAATGGTACCAAATATTGTTGCTTACTGGATAGCTAATTATAAAGCTTTCAGACATGTGCTGAGCAAAGTTAATTTGTTTGTGTAAAATGTCACATAAAAAGCTGGGAGCTGGGTATTTAGAATGGTAGCAAAAATTTTGTAATGAATTTATAAGATAGCCTGGACTCTTGGCTACTTAGTGGTTCCAAATATTTGTGCTTACTGGATAGCTAACTATCCAGCTACCACAAATTTGTTTGGCTAAGTGTTATTTTTTATGAGAAAATGACACATACACATGTGGGAGCTTGGTATATAGATTGGTAGCAGAAATATGGCAGTGTATTTACTAGATTGCCTAGACTCTTGGCTACTTAATGGTACCAAATATTGTTGCTTACTGGATAGTTAACTATCCAGCTTTCAGACATGTGCTGAGCAAAGTTAATTTGTTTGTGTAAAATGTCACATAAAAATCTGGGAGCTGGCTATATAGATTGGTAGCAGACATTTTGTAATGTATTTACTAGATAGCTTGGACTCTTGGCTACCTTATGGTACCAAACATTGATGCTTAATGGTTAGCTTACTATCCAGCTACCAGAAATTAGTTTGGCTAAGTGAGGGCTCGGCGCTGATACTAATGAGAAGTTTATTGCCTGTATTTAGTGAGCTGTTAATGCAGATTCAACAAATATAGTGCTTTACATGAAAGCTTATAACTATCAGATCATTTTTTGTAATTGTAGAATCCAGATATGTAGAGTTGAAATACTGAGTAATAAAATCTTCCCAAAGATTACTAGAAATTTGTTTGGCTAAGTGTAATTTTTATGATAAAATGATACATAAAAATCTGGGAGCTGGGTATGTAGAATGGTACTATCCAGCTACCAGAAATTAGTTTGCCTAAGTTTGATTTTTTTAAGTTCAAATGACACATAAAAAGCTGGGAGCTGGGTATTTAGAATGGTAGCAAATATTTGGTAATGTATTTATAAGATAGCCTAGACTTTTGGCTACTTAGTGGTTCCAAATATTTGTGCTTACTGGATAGCTGGATAAGCGCAATATTTTATGATAAAATGATACATAAAAATCTGGGAGCTAGGTATGTAGAATAGTAGCAGAGATTTGGTAGTGTATTTATTAGATAGTCTTGTCCCTTGGCTATTTAGTGGTACCAAATATTGGTACTTACAGGATAGCTAACTATCCAGCTACCAGAAATTTGTTTGGCTAAGTGTTATTTTTTATGAGAAAATGACACATACACATGTGGGAGCTTGGTATATAGATTGGTAGCAGAAATATGGCAGTGTATGTACTAGATTGCCTAGACTCTTGGCTACTTAATGGTACCAAATATTGGGTATATAGATCGGTAGCAGAAATATGGTAGTGTATTTACTAGATAGCCAAGACTCTTGGCTACTTAATGGTACAACTGTTTGTGCTTACTGGATAGCTTACTATCCAGCTACCACCAATTTGTTTGGCTAAGTGTCATTTTTTATGAGAAAATGACACTTAGCTGGGTATATAGATTGGTAGCAGAAATATGGTAGTGTATTTACTAGATAGCCTAGACTCTTGGCTACTTAATGTACCAAATATTTTTGCTTACTGGATAGCTACCTATCCAGCTAAGCACAATGTTTGGTACCATTAAGTAGCCAGCTAGCACATTTGCTGAGCATGATACCCTACTAATTGACCTAGACTGTATATCTAATTGACCTAGATATACCCCTGCTATTTTACTGAGCATGTGGGTCTTGCTTAAACACAGAGTGAACAATGGTGGAACTGGCAGAGTAGAGAAATTTTTCAGTGGCACTACTTAATTGCATACTGCAGAATAAATTATTATTACCCAAATTACCTATAGTTAATGTACAAAAAACTTTTTCTAAAATAATGCAGCAAAAGTTATGCAGCATCTGGTTTAATTATAGGGGGAGCCACAAGTACACTTGAATGACTTGAATTGTTTAGTCAATGAAATATTAAATGCACATAAAACAATCTGATGTAAAATCTGCATTGGTTTAGAGTTCAATACAAAATGCAGTTTTAATATATTCTAGTCCCATTTAAGAACATTATTTTCTTGCATGGAAAAACCCAAAATTAGTTAGGAACTCAAACCAGTAACTAAGCTACTAAGTATGGGTAATATTTATTGAAAAAATAGTGATTTATTCTGCATAAATATTTCTCCAATCTGCCTTGTATATCATTACTAACAGAATGCAATTGCAATTTATGTAAACTTTCTTGCTTTTGATTTTCTAGCAATTGCTTTAATTATAGAGGGAGCCACAAGTACACTTGAATGAATTTCACCTTTCTTTCATTTCAAACCAGTAACTAAGCTACTGTGATTATGTAAATACTACTTGCAGCACGTAGTCGACAAAGTGCCTCAAGACGAGAGTCATGAGTCCGGTGACATTGTATTAGAACTTTCTTGCACACCACCGCTAGGAAGTTTACACAATTATTATGCATTATGCAATGATAAATTCATATTTTATCGGTTGTGAAATTGACATAAACATAAGTCTGCTTTCCTACCAAACACAAGGGGGTGCCAACCCACAGAAATGAGATTTTTTTAATGCAAGTATGTTGGTTATGCTTTTCAGTTATTGAAAATACTGTATTCCTCACTATATTTACATGTCTCAGATGGTGAAAACAAGTCAAAAGACCCTAAACAATAAGTATCTTGATTATTCAGAGCAACAGGTGCAGGTGCTACACCCACCCGCCCTTCATATCCAGTGATAACAATAACCCTCTTCAGACTTCTACGCTGAGGGTTAAAAACTCCCTGGTGAATATGCAAGAAAGTTCCAATGCAATGTCATGTGACTCACAACGGCAGTTTGATGAACTACATGCTGCCAGTAGCATTTATATAAAAACAGTAGCTTAGTTACTGGTTTGAAATGAAAGAAGAGTGAGAGTTCCTATTAAATTTGAGTCTTTCTATGCAAGAAAATAATGGTATTAAATGCAAGATAATAATGGTATTAAATGCAGGACTAAAATATATTACACTGTATTTTGTATTGAATTCTAAACAGATGCAGATTTAAGATCAAATTGTTTATGTACATTTAAGTTTTCATGGACTAAGCAATTCACGTGTACTTGTGGCTCCCCCTATAATTAAAGCAACATGCTGCCAGTAGCTTTTATATAAAAACAGTAGCTTAGTTACTGGTTTGAAATGAAAGAAGAGTGAGAGTTCCTATTAAATTTGAGTCTTTCTATGCAAGAAAATAATGGTATTAAATGCCAGAAAATAATGGTATTAAATGCAGGACTAAAATATATAACACTGTATTTTGTATTGAATTCTAAACAGATGCAGATTTAAGATCAAATTGTTTATGTACCTTTAAGTTTTCATGGACTAAGCAATTCAAGTGTACTTGTGGCTCCCCCTATAATTAAAGCAACATGCTGCCAGTAGCATTTATATAAAAACAGCTTAGTTACTGGTTTGAAATGAAAGAAGAGTGAGAGTTCCTATTAAATTTGAGTCTTTCTATGCAAGAAAATAATGGTATTAAATGCCAGAAAATAATGGTATTAAATGCAGGACTAAAATATATAACACTGTATTTTGTATTGAATTCTAAACAGATGCAGATTTAAGATCAAATTGTTTATGTACATTTAAGTTTTCATGGACTAAGCAATTCAAGTGTACTTGTGGCTCCCCCTATAATTAAAGCAAAGTTAAATTTTGTAGGTAAAATGTCACATAAAAATCTTGGAGCTGGGTATTTAGAATAGTAGCAGAAATTTGATAATGTATTGATTAGATAACCTAAACTCTTGGCTACTTAATGGTTCCAAATATTGGTGCTTACTGGACAGCTAACTATCCAGCTACCAGACATTTGCTGAGCAAAGTAAAATTTTTGAATAAAATGTCACATAAAAATCTGAGAGCTGGGTATTAAGAATAGTAGCAGAAATGTTGTAATGTATGTAGATAGCCTAAACTCTTGGCTACTTAATGGTTCCAAATATTGGTGCTTACTGGACAGCTAACTATCCAGCTACCAGACATTTGCTGAGCAAAGTAAAATTTTTGAATAAAATGTCACATAAAAATCTGAGAGCTGGGTATTAAGAATAGTAGCAGAAATGTTGTAATGTATGTAGATAGCCTAGACTCTTGGCTACTTAATGGTACCAAGTATTTGTGCTTAATGGGTAGCTAACTATCCAGCTACCAGATATCTGTTCGGCTTAATGTAATTTTTTATGATAAATATTGGTACCTGCTATTCCTTGCTACATTGGCTTTCTGATAACCAAACATTTGCCCAGATAGTTTTCTGGCAACTGACTGGGAACTAGAACTGGGAGCTGAGTTCACTTTACTGGGAACTGACTGGTAGCTGACTGGGAACTAGAAATGGGAACTGACTTCACGTTACTGGTAACTGGCTTGTAGCTGACTGGGAACTAGAACTAGAAGCTGAGTTCACTTAACTGGGAACTGACTGGTAGCTGACTGGGAACTGAAATCTGGGAGCTGACTTTGTGGATCTCGTACCGTTTACATCCACGGAGGGCTCGACGCTGATACTAATGAGAAGTTTATTGCCTGTAGTTAGTGAGCTGCAGATTCAACAAATATAGTGCATTACATGGAAACTTATAACAGCAAAAAAACTTTCTTGCATTGTCATTCTGAACAAAGAACCAAATTCATGAATTTAAAAAATATATATTTTTGTTATTAATTTAGCATTATTGAATAGTTACAATGACTATCTATCTATCTCACTAACTAACTTACTATCACATCATTTTTTGTTTTTTTGTTGTGATTTTCCTGTCTGAGGTCATATGAGCCCTGCTAGAAACTAGTGCATATCTTGGTTTGACCACTTGGAACTATATGACTTTCCAGTTTGGACTTAATGGACAAGCACCACTGATAGGTCTGAACTGAACCTGTCATTCATTCAAGAAAACCTTTTTTTAATTTTTCTATTTTCAAAATCTTGTAGAATCCAGATATGTAGAGTTGAAATACTGAGTAATAAAATCTTCCCAAAGCTTACTAGAAATTTGTTTGGCTAAGTGTTATTTTTTATGAGAAAATGACACATACACATCTGGGAGCTGGGTATGTAGAATGGTACTATCCAGCAACCAGAAATGAGATTGCCTAAGTTTGATTTTTTATGTTAAAGTGACACATAAAAAGCTGGGAGCTGGGTATTTAGAATGGTAGCAGAGATTTGGTAGTGTATTTATAAGATAGCCTAGACTCTTGGCTACTTAGTGGTTCCAAATATTTGTGCTTACTGGATAGCTAACTATCCAGCTACCAGAAATTTGTTTGGCTAAGTGTTATTTTTTATGAGAAAATGACACATACACATCTGGGAGCTTGGTACATAGATTGGTAGCAGAAATATGGCAGTGTATTTACTAGATAGCCTAGACTCTTGGCTACTTAATGGTACCAAATATTGGGTATATAGATTGGTAGCAGAAATATGGTAGTGTATTTACTAGATAGCCAAGACTCTTGGCTACTTAATGGTACAACTATTGGTGCTTACTGGATAGCTTACTATCCAGCTACCACCAATTTGTTTGGCTAAGTGTTATTTTTTATGAGAAAATGACACATACACATCTGGGAGCTGGGTATGTAGAATGGTACTATCCTGCTACCAGAAATTAGATTGCCTAAGTTAGATTTTTTATGTTAAAATGACACATAAAAAGCTGGGAGCTGGGTATTAAGAATGGTAGCACAAATTTGGTAATGTATTTATAAGATAGCCTAGACTCTTGGCTACTTAGTGGCTGCAAATATTTGTGTTTACTGAATAGCTAACTATCCAGCTACCACAAATTTGTTTGGCTAAGCGCAATATTTAATGATAAAATGATACATAAAAATCTGGGAGCTGGGTATGTAGAATTGTAGCAGAGATTTGGTAGTGTATTTATTAGATAGCCTTGTCCCTTGGCTATTTAATGGTACCAAATATTGGTACTTACGGGATAGCTAACTATCCAGCTACCACAAATTTGTTTGGCTAAGTGTTATTTTTTATGAGAATATGACACATACACATGTGGGAGCTTGGTATATAGATTGGTAGCAGAAATATGGCAGTGTATTTACTAGATAGCCTAGACTCTTGGCTACTTAATGATACCAAATATTGTTGCTTACTGGATAGCTAACTATCCAGCTTTCAGACATGTGCTGAGCAAAGTTAATTTGTTTGTGTAAAATGTCACATAAAAATCTGGGAGCTGGCTATATAGATTGGTAGCAGAAATTTTGTAATGTATTTACTTGATAGCCTAGACTCTTGGCTACCTAATGGTACCAAACATTGATGCTTAATGGTTAGCTTACTATCCAGCTACCAGAAATTAGTTTGGCTAAGTGAGGGCTCGGCGCTGATACTAATGAGAAGTTTATTGCCTGTAGTTAGTGAGCTGTTGATGCAGATTCAACAAATATAGTGCATTACATGAAAGCTTATAACTATCACATCATTTATTTTTTTTGTAGAATCCAGATATGTAGAGTTGAAATACTGAGTAATAAAATCTTCCCAAAGCTTACTAGAAATTTGTTTGGCTAAGTGTAATTTTTATGATAAAATGATACATAAAAATCTGGGAGCTGGGTATGTAGAATGGTATTATCCAGCTACCAGAAATTAGTTTGCCCAAGTTTGATTTTTTTATGTTAAAATGACACAATAAAGCTGGGAGCTGGGTATTTAGAATGGTAGCAAAAATTTGGTAATGTATTTATAAGATAGCCTTGACTCTTGGCTACTTAGTGGTTCCAAATATTTGTGCTTACTGGATAGCTAACTATCCAGCTACCACAAATTTGTTTGGCTAAGCGCAATATTTTATGATAAAATGATACATAAAAATCTGGGAGCTGGGTATGTAGAATGGTAGCAGAGATTTGGTAGTGTATTTATTAGATAGACTTGTTCCTTGGCTATTTAATGGTACCAAATATTGGTACTTACAGGATAGCTAACTATCCAGCTACCAGAAATTTGTTTGGCTAAGTGAGGGCTTGGCGCTGATACTAATGAGAAGTTTATTGCCTGTAGTTAGTGAGCTGTTAATGCAGATTCAACAAATATAGTGCAAATATAGCCAAGACTCTTAGCTACTTAATGGGACAACTATTGGTGCTTTCTGGATAGCTTACTATCCAGCTACCACCAATTTGTTTGGCTAAGTGTTATTTTTTATGAGAAAATGACACATACACATGTGGGAGCTTGGTATATAGATTGGTAGCAGAAATATGGCAGTGTATTTACTAGATAGCCTAGACTCTTGGCTACTTAATGGTACCAAATATTGTTGCTTACTGGATAGCTAACTATCCAGCTTTCAGACATGTGCTGAGCAAAGTTAATTTGTTTGTGTAAAATGTCACATAAAAATCTGGGAGCTGGCTATATAGATTGGTAGCAGAAATTTTGTAATGTATTTACTAGATAGCCTAGACTCTTGGCTACCTAATGGTACCAAACATTGATGCTTAATGGTTAGCTTACTATCGAGCTACCAGAAATTAGTTTGGCTAAGTGAGGGCTCGGCGCTGATACTAATGAGAAGTTTATTGCCTGTAGTTAGTGAGCTGTTAATGCAGATTCAACAAATATAGTGCATTACATGAAAGCTTATAACTATCACATCATTTTTTTGATTGTTGTAGAATCTAGATATGTAGAGTTGAAATACTGAGTAATAAAATCTTCCCAAAGCTTACTAGAAATTTGTTTAGCTAAGTGTAATTTTTATAATAAAATGATACATAAAACTCTGGGAGCTGGGTATGTAGAATGGTACTATCCAGCTACCAGAAATTAGTTTGCCTAAGTTTGATTTTTTATGTTAAAATGACACATAAAAAGCTGGGAGCTGGGTATTTAGAATGGTAGCTAAAATTTGGTAGTGTATTTATAAGATAGCCTAGACTCTTGGCTACTTAGTGGTTCCAAATATTTGTGCTTACTGGATAGCTAACTATCCAGCTACCACAAATTTGTTTGGCTAAGCGCAATATTTTATGATAAAATGATACATAAAAATCTGGGAGCTGGGTATGTAGAATGGTAGCAGAGATTTGGTAGTGTATTGATTAGATAGCCTTGTCCCTTGGCTATTTAATGGTACCAAATATTGGTACTTACAGGATAGCTAACTATCCAGCTACCAGAAATTTGTTTGGCTAAGTGTGATTTTTTATGAGAAAATGACACATACACATCTGGGAGCTTGGTACATAGATTGGTAGCAGAAATATGGCAGTGTATTTACTAGATAGCCTAGACTCTTGGCTACTTAATGGTACCAAATATTGTTGCTTACTGGATAGCTAACTATAAAGCTTTCAGACATGTGCTGAGCAAAGTTAATTTGTTTGTGTAAAATGTCACATAAAAAGCTGGGAGCTGGGTATTTAGAATGGTAGCAAAAATTTTGTAATGAATTTATAAGATAGCCTGGACTCTTGGCTACTTAGTGGTTCCAAATATTTGTGCTTACTGGATAGCTAACTATCCAGCTACCACAAATTTGTTTGGCTAAGTGTTATTTTTTATGAGAAAATGACACATACACATGTGGGAGCTTGGTATATAGATTGGTAGCAGAAATATGGCAGTGTATTTACTAGATTGCCTAGACTCTTGGCTACTTAATGGTACCAAATATTGTTGCTTACTGGATAGTTAACTATCCAGCTTTCAGACATGTGCTGAGCAAAGTTAATTTGTTTGTGTAAAATGTCACATAAAAATCTGGGAGCTGGCTATATAGATTGGTAGCAGAAATTTTGTAATGTATTTACTAGATAGCCTAGACTCTTGGCTACCTTATAGTACCAAACATTGATGCTTAATGGTTAGCTTACTATCCAGCTACCAGAAATTAGTTTGGCTAAGTGAGGGCTCGGCGCTGATACTAATGAGAAGTTTATTGCCTGTATTTAGTGAGCTGTTAATGCAGATTCAACAAATATAGTGCTTTACATGAAAGCTTATAACTATCAGATCATTTTTTGTAATTGTAGAATCCAGATATGTAGAGTTGAAATACTGAGTAATAAAATCTTCCCAAAGATTACTAGAAATTTGTTTGGCTAAGTGTAATTTTTATGATAAAATGATACATAAAAATCTGGGAGCTGGGTATGTAGAATGGTACTATCCAGCTATCAGAAATTAGTTTGCCTAAGTTTGATTTTTTTAAGTTCAAATGACACATAAAAAGCTGGGAGCTGGGTATTTAGAATGGTAGCAAATATTTGGTAATGTATTTATAAGATAGCCTAGACTTTTGGCTACTTAGTGGTTCCAAATATTTGTGCTTACTGGATAGCTGGATAAGCGCAATATTTTATGATAAAATGATACATAAAAATCTGGGAGCTAGGTATGTAGAATAGTAGCAGAGATTTGGTAGTGTATTTATTTGATAGTCTTGTCCCTTGGCTATTTAATGGTACCAAATATTGGTACTTACAGGATAGCTAACTATCCAGCTACCAGAAATTTGTTTGGCTAAGTGTTATTTTTTATGAGAAAATGACACATACACATGTGGGAGCTTGGTATATAGATTGGTAGCAGAAATATGGCAGTGTATTTACTAGATAGCCTAGACTCTTGGCTACTTAATGGTACCACATATTGGGTATATAGATCGGTAGCAGAAATATGGTAGTGTATTTACTAGATAGCCAAGACTCTTGGCTACTTAATGGTACAACTGTTTGTGCTTACTGGATAGCTTTCTATCCAGCTACCACCAATTTGTTTGGCTAAGTGTCATTTTTTATGAGAAAATGACACTTAGCTGGGTATATAGATTCGTAGCAGAAATATGGTAGTGTATTTACTAGATAGCCTAGACTCTTGGCTACTTAATGTACCAAATATTTTTGCTTACTGGATAGCTACCTATCCAGCTAAGCACAATGTTTGGTACCATTAAGTAGCCAGCTAGCACATTTGCTGAGCATGATACCCTACTAATTGACCTAGACTGTATATCTAATTGACCTAGATATACCCCTGCTATTTTACTGAGCATGTGGGTCTTGCTTAAACACAGAGTGAACAATGGTGGAACTGGCAGAGTAGAGAAATTTTTCAGTGGCACTACTTAATTGCATACTGCAGAATAAATTATTATTACCCAAATTACCTATAGTTAATGTACAAAAAACTTTTTCTAAAATAATGCAGCAAAAGTTATGCAGCATCTGGTTTAATTATAGGGGGAGCCACAAGTACACTTGAATGACTTGAATTGTTTAGTCAATGAAATATTAAATGCACATAAAACAATCTGATGTAAAATCTGCATTGGTTTAGAGTTCAATACAAAATGCAGTTTTAATATATTCTAGTCCCATTTAAGAACATTATTTTCTTGCATGGAAAAACCCAAAATTAGTTAGGAACTCAAACCAGTAACTAAGCTACTAAGTATGGGTAATATTTATTGAAAAAATAGTGATTTATTCTGCATAAATATTTCTCCAATCTGCCTTGTATATCATTACTAACAGAATGCAATTGCAATTTATGTAAACTTTCTTGCTTTTGATTTTCTAGCAATTGCTTTAATTATAGAGGGAGCCACAAGTACACTTGAATCAATTTCACCTTTCTTTCATTTCAAACCAGTAACTAAGCTACTGTGATTATGTAAATACTACTTGCAGCACGTAGTCGACAAACTGCCTCAAGACGAGAGTCATGAGTCCGGTGACATTGTATTAGAACTTTCTTGCACACCACCGCTAGGAAGTTTTCACAATTATTATGCATTATGCAATGATAAATTCATATTTTATCGGTTGTGAAATTGACATAAACATAAGTCTGCTTTCCTACCAAACACAAGGGGGTGCCAACCCACAGAAATGAGATTTTTTTAATGCAAGTATGTTGGTTATGCTTTTCAGTTATTGAAAATACTGTATTCCTCACTATATTTACATGTCTCAGATGGTGAAAACAAGTCAAAAGACCCTAAACAATAAGTATCTTGATTATTCAGAGCAACAGGTGCAGGTGCTACACCCACCCGCCCTTCATATCCAGTGATAACAATAACCCTCTTCAGACTTCTACGCTGAGGGTTAAAAACTCCCTGGTGAATATGCAAGAAAGTTCCAATGCAATGTCATGTGACTCACAACGGCAGTTTGATGAACTACATGCTGCCAGTAGCATTTATATAAAAACAGTAGCTTAGTTACTGGTTTGAAATGAAAGAAGAGTGAGAGTTCCTATTAAATTTGAGTCTTTCTATGCAAGAAAATAATGGTATTAAATGTAAGATAATAATGGTATTAAATGCAGGACTAAAATATATTACACTGTATTTTGTATTGAATTCTAAACAGATGCAGATTTAAGATCAAATTGTTTATGTACATTTAAGTTTTCATGGACTAAGCAATTCAAGTGTACTTGTGGCTCCCCCTATAATTAAAGCAACATGCTGCCAGTAGCATTTATATAAAAACAGTAGCTTAGTTACTGGTTTGAAATGAAAGAAGAGTGAGAGTTCCTATTAAATTTGAGTCTTTCTATGCAAGAAAATAATGGTATTAAATGCCAGAAAATAATGGTATTAAATGCAGGACTAAAATATATAACACTGTATTTTGTATTGAATTCTAAACAGATGCAGATTTAAGATCAAATTGTTTATGTACATTTAAGTTTTCATGGACTAAGCAATTCAAGTGTACTTGTGGCTCCCCCTATAATTAAAGCAAAGTTAAATTTTGTAGGTAAAATGTCACATAAAAATCTTGGAGCTGGGTATTTAGAATAGTAGCAGAAATTTGATAATGTATTGATTAGATAACCTAGACTCTTGGGTACTTAATGGTACCAAATATTTGTGCTTACTGGATAGCTAACTATCCAGCTACCAGACATTTGCTGAGCAAAGTTAAATTTTTGAATAAAATGTCACATAAAAATCTGAGAGCTGGGTATTTAGAATAGTAGCAGAAATGTTGTAATGTATGTAGATAGCCTAAACTCTTGGCTACTTAATGGTTCCAAATATTGGTGCTTACTGGACAGCTAACTATCCAGCTACCAGACATTTGCTGAGTAAAGTTAAATTTTTGGGTAAAATGTCACATAAAAATGTTTGTGCTTACTTTATAGCTAACTATCCAGCTACCAGAAATTTGTTTGGCTAAGTGTAATTTTGGGAGCTGGGTATATAGATTGGTAGCAGAAATATGATAGTGTATTTACTAGATAGCCTAGACTCTTGGCTACTTAATGGTACCAAGTATTTGTGCTTAATGGGTAGCTAACTATCCAGCTACCAGATATCTGTTCGGCTTAATGTAATTTTTTATGATAAATATTGGTACCTGCTATTCCTTGCTACATTGGCTTTCTGATAACCAAACATTTGCCCAGATAGTTTTCTGGCAACTGACTGGGAACTAGAACTGGGAGCTGAGTTCACTTTACTGGGAACTGACTGGTAGCTGACTGGGAACTAGAACTGGGAGCTGAGTTCACTTTACTGGGAACTGACTGGTAGCTGACTGGGAACTAGAACTAGAAGCTGAGTTCACTTAACTGGGAACTGACTGGTAGCTGACTGGGAACTGAAATCTGGGAGCTGACTTTGTGGATCTCGTACCGTTTACATCCACGGAGGGCTCGACGCTGATACTAATGGGAAGTTTATTGCCTGTAGTTAGTGAGCTGCAGATTCAACAAATATAGTGCATTACATGGAAACTTATAACAGCAAAAAAACTTTCTTGCATTGTCATTCTGAACAAAGAACCAAATTCATGAATTTAAAAAATATATATTTTTGTTATTAATTTAGCATTATTGAATAGTTACAATGACTATCTATCTATCTCACTAACTAACTTACTATATCACATCATTTTTTGTTTTTTTGTTGTGATTTTCCTGTCTGAGGTCATATGAGCCCTGCTAGAAACTAGTGCATATCTTGGTTTGACCACTTGGAACTATATGACTTTCCAGTTTGGACTTAATGGACAAGCACCACTGATAGGTCTGAACTGAACCTGTCATTCATTCAAGAAAACCTTTTTTAATTTTTCTATTTTCAAAATCTTGTAGAATCCAGATATGTAGAGTTGAAATACTGAGTAATAAAATCTTCCCAAAGCTTACTAGAAATTTGTTTGGCTAAGTGTTATTTTTTATGAGAAAATGACACATACACATCTGGGAGCTGGGTATGTAGAATGGTACTATCCAGCAACCAGAAATGAGATTGCCTAAGTTTGATTTTTTATGTTAAAGTGACACATAAAAAGCTGGGAGCTGGGTATTTAGAATGGTAGCAGAGATTTGGTAGTGTATTTATAAGATAGCCTAGACTCTTGGCTACTTAGTGGTTCCAAATATTTGTGCTTACTGGATAGCTAACTATCCAGCTACCAGAAATTTGTTTGGCTAAGTGTTATTTTTTATGAGAAAATGACACATACACATCTGGGAGCTTGGTACATAGATTGGTAGCAGAAATATGGCAGTGTATTTACTAGATAGCCTAGACTCTTGGCTACTTAATGGTACCAAATATTGGGTATATAGATTGGTAGCAGAAATATGGTAGTGTATTTACTAGATAGCCAAGACTCTTGGCTACTTAATGGTACAACTATTGGTGCTTACTGGATAGCTTACTATCCAGCTACCACCAATTTGTTTGGCTAAGTGTTATTTTTTATGAGAAAATGACACATACACATCTGGGAGCTGGGTATGTAGAATGGTACTATCCTGCTACCAGAAATTAGATTGCCTAAGTTAGATTTTTTATGTTAAAATGACACATAAAAAGCTGGGAGCTGGGTATTAAGAATGGTAGCACAGATTTGGTAATGTATTTATAAGATAGCCTAGACTCTTGGCTACTTAGTGGCTGCAAATATTTGTGTTTACTGAATAGCTAACTATCCAGCTACCACAAATTTGTTTGGCTAAGCGCAATATTTAATGATAAAATGATACATAAAAATCTGGGAGCTGGGTATGTAGAATTGTAGCAGAGATTTGGTAGTGTATTTATTAGATAGCCTTGTCCCTTGGCTATTTAATGGTACCAAATATTGGTACTTACGGGATAGCTAACTATCCAGCTACCACAAATTTGTTTGGCTAAGTGTTATTTTTTATGAGAATATGACACATACACATGTGGGAGCTTGGTATATAGATTGGTAGCAGAAATATGGCAGTGTATTTACTAGATAGCCTAGACTCTTGGCTACTTAATGATACCAAATATTGTTGCTTACTGGATAGCTAACTATCCAGCTTTCAGACATGTGCTGAGCAAAGTTAATTTGTTTGTGTAAAATGTCACATAAAAATCTGGGAGCTGGCTATATAGATTGGTAGCAGAAATTTTGTAATGTTTTTACTTGATAGCCTAGACTCTTGGCTACCTAATGGTACCAAACATTGATGCTTAATGGTTAGCTTACTATCCAGCTACCAGAAATTAGTTTGGCTAAGTGAGGGCTCGGCGCTGATACTAATGAGAAGTTTATTGCCTGTAGTTAGTGAGCTGTTGATGCAGATTCAACAAATATAGTGCATTACATGAAAGCTTATAACTATCACATCATTTATTTTTTTTGTAGAATCCAGATATGTAGAGTTGAAATACTGAGTAATAAAATCTTCCCAAAGCTTACTAGAAATTTGTTTGGCTAAGTGTAATTTTTATGATAAAATGATACATACAAATCTGGGAGCTGGGTATGTAGAATGGTATTATCCAGCTACCAGAAATCAGTTTGCCCAAGTTTGATTTTTTTATGTTAAAATGACACAATAAAGCTGGGAGCTGGGTATTTAGAATGGTAGCAAAAATTTGGTAATGTATTTATAAGATAGCCTTGACTCTTGGCTACTTAGTGGTTCCAAATATTTGTGCTTACTGGATAGCTAACTATCCAGCTACCACAAATTTGTTTGGCTAAGCGCAATATTTTATGATAAAATGATACATAAAAATCTGGGAGCTGGGTATGTAGAATGGTAGCAGAGATTTGGTAGTGTATTTATTAGATAGACTTGTTCCTTGGCTATTTAATGGTACCAAATATTGGTACTTACAGGATAGCTAACTATCCAGCTACCAGAAATTTGTTTGGCTAAGTGAGGGCTTGGCGCTGATACTAATGAGAAGTTTATTGCCTGTAGTTAGTGAGCTGTTAATGCAGATTCAACAAATATAGTGCAAATATAGCCAAGACTCTTAGCTACTTAATGGGACAACTATTGGTGCTTTCTGGATAGCTTACTATCCAGCTACCACCAATTTGTTTGGCTAAGTGTTATTTTTTATGAGAAAATGACACATACACATGTGGGAGCTTGGTATATAGATTGGTAGCAGAAATATGGCAGTGTATTTACTAGATAGCCTAGACTCTTGGCTACTTAATGGTACCAAATATTGTTGCTTACTGGATAGCTAACTATCCAGCTTTCAGACATGTGCTGAGCAAAGTTAATTTGTTTGTGTAAAATGTCACATAAAAATCTGGGAGCTGGCTATATAGATTGGTAGCAGAAATTTTGTAATGTATTTACTAGATAGCCTAGACTCTTGGCTACCTAATGGTACCAAACATTGATGCTTAATGGTTAGCTTACTATCGAGCTACCAGAAATTAGTTTGGCTAAGTGAGGGCTCAGCGCTGATACTAATGAGAAGTTTATTGCCTGTAGTTAGTGAGCTGTTAATGCAGATTCAACAAATATAGTGCATTACATGAAAGCTTATAACTATCACATCATTTTTTTGATTGTTGTAGAATCTAGATATGTAGAGTTGAAATACTGAGTAATAAAATCTTCCCAAAGCTTACTAGAAATTTGTTTAGCTAAGTGTAATTTTTATAATAAAATGATACATAAAACTCTGGGAGCTGGGTATGTAGAATGGTACTATCCAGCTACCAGAAATTAGTTTGCCTAAGTTTGATTTTTTATGTTAAAATGACACATAAAAAGCTGGGAGCTGGGTATTTAGAATGGTAGCTAAAATTTAGTAGTGTATTTATAAGATAGCCTAGACTCTTGGCTACTTAGTGGTTCCAAATATTTGTGCTTACTGGATAGCTAACTATCCAGCTACCACAAATTTGTTTGGCTAAGCGCAATATTTTATGATAAAATGATACATAAAAATCTGGGAGCTGGGTATGTAGAATGGTAGCAGAGATTTGGTAGTGTATTGATTAGATAGCCTTGTCCCTTGGCTATTTAATGGTACCAAATATTGGTACTTACAGGATAGCTAACTATCCAGCTACCAGAAATTTGTTTGGCTAAGTGTGATTTTTTATGAGAAAATGACACATACACATCTGGGAGCTTGGTACATAGATTGGTAGCAGAAATATGGCAGTGTATTTACTAGATAGCCTAGACTCTTGGCTACTTAATGGTACCAAATATTGTTGCTTACTGGATAGCTAACTATAAAGCTTTCAGACATGTGCTGAGCAAAGTTAATTTGTTTGTGTAAAATGTCACATAAAAAGCTGGGAGCTGGGTATTTAGAATGGTAGCAAAAATTTTGTAATAAATTTATAAGATAGCCTGGACTCTTGGCTACTTAGTGGTTCCAAATATTTGTGCTTACTGGATAGCTAACTATCCAGCTACCACAAATTTGTTTGGCTAAGTGTTATTTTTTATGAGAAAATGACACATACACATGTGGGAGCTTGGTATATAGATTGGTAGCAGAAATATGGCAGTGTATTTACTAGATAGCCTAGACTCTTGGCTACTTAATGGTACCAAATATTGGGTATATAGATCGGTAGCAGAAATATGGTAGTGTATTTACTAGATAGCCAAGACTCTTGGCTACTTAATGGTACAACTGTTTGTGCTTACTGGATAGCTTACTATCCAGCTACCACCAATTTGTTTGGCTAAGTGTCATTTTTTATGAGAAAATGACACTTAGCTGGGTATATAGATTCGTAGCAGAAATATGGTAGTGTATTTACTAGATAGCCTAGACTCTTGGCTACTTAATGTACCAAATATTTTTGCTTACTGGATAGCTACCTATCCAGCTAAGCACAATGTTTGGTACCATTAAGTAGCCAGCTAGCACATTTGCTGAGCATAATACCCTACTAATTGACCTAGACTGTATATCTAATTGACCTAGATATACCCCTGCTATTTTACTGAGCATGTGGGTCTTGCTTAAACACAGAGTGAACAATGGTGGAACTGGCAGAGTAGAGAAATTTTTCAGTGGCACTACTTAATTGCATACTGCAGAATAAATTATTATTACCCAAATTACCTATAGTTAATGTACAAAAAACTTTTTCTAAAATAATGCAGCAAAAGTTATGCAGCATCTGGTTTAATTATAGGGGGAGCCACAAGTACACTTGAATGACTTGAATTGTTTAGTCAATGAAATATTAAATGCACATAAAACAATCTGATGTAAAATCTGCATTGGTTTAGAGTTCAATACAAAATGCAGTTTTAATATATTCTAGTCCCATTTAAGAACATTATTTTCTTGCATGGAAAAACCCAAAATTAGTTAGGAACTCAAACCAGTAACTAAGCTACTAAGTATGGGTAATATTTATTGAAAAAATAGTGATTTATTCTGCATAAATATTTCTCCAATCTGCCTTGTATATCATTACTAACAGAATGCAATTGCAATTTATGTAAACTTTCTTGCTTTTGATTTTCTAGCAATTGCTTTAATTATAGAGGGAGCCACAAGTACACTTGAATGAATTTCACCTTTCTTTCATTTCAAACCAGTAACTAAGCTACTGTGATTATGTAAATACTACTTGCAGCACGTAGTCGACAAACTGCCTCAAGACGAGAGTCATGAGTCCGGTGACATTGTATTAGAACTTTCTTGCACACCACCGCTAGGAAGTTTTCACAATTATTATGCATTATGCAATGATAAATTCATATTTTATCGGTTGTGAAATTGACATAAACATAAGTCTGCTTTCCTACCAAACACAAGGGGGTGCCAACCCACAGAAATGAGATTTTTTTAATGCAAGTATGTTGGTTATGCTTTTCAGTTATTGAAAATACTGTATTCCTCACTATATTTACATGTCTCAGATGGTGAAAACAAGTCAAAAGACCCTAAACAATAAGTATCTTGATTATTCAGAGCAACAGGTGCAGGTGCTACACCCACCCACCCTTCATATCCAGTGATAACAATAACCCTCTTCAGACTTCTACGCTGAGGGTTAAAAACTCCCTGGTGAATATGCAAGAAAGTTCCAATGCAATGTCATCTGACTCACAACGGCAGTTTGATGAACTACATGCTGCCAGTAGCATTTATATAAAAACAGCTTAGTTACTGGTTTGAAATGAAAGAAGAGTGAGAGTTCCTATTAAATTTGAGTCTTTCTATGCAAGAAAATAATGGTATTAAATGCCAGAAAATAATGGTATTAAATGCAGGACTAAAATATATAACACTGTATTTTGTATTGAATTCTAAACAGATGCAGATTTAAGATCAAATTGTTTATGTACATTTAAGTTTTCATGGACTAAGCAATTCAAGTGTACTTGTGGCTCCCCCTATAATTAAAGCAAAGTTAAATTTTGTAGGTAAAATGTCACATAAAAATCTTGGAGCTGGGTATTTAGAATAGTAGCAGAAATTTGATAATGTATTGATTAGATAACCTAGACTCTTGGGTACTTAATGGTACCAAATATTTGTGCTTACTGGATAGCTAACTATCCAGCTACCAGACATTTGCTGAGCAAAGTTAAATTTTTGAATAAAATGTCACATAAAAATCTGAGAGCTGGGTATTTAGAATAGTAGCAGAAATGTTGTAATGTATGTAGATAGCCTAAATTCTTGGCTACTTAATGGTTCCAAATATTGGTGCTTACTGGACAGCTAACTATCCAGCTACCAGACATTTGCTGAGCAAAGTAAAATTTTTGAATAAAATGTCACATAAAAATCTGAGAGCTGGGTATTTAGAATAGTAGCAGAAATGTTGTAATGTATGTAGATAGCCTAAACTCTTGGCTACTTAATGGTTCCAAATATTGGTGCTTACTGGACAGCTAACTATCCAGCTACCAGACATTTGCTGAGCAAAGTTAAATTTTTGGGTAAAATGTCACATACAAATGTTTGTGCTTACTTGATATCTAACTATCCAGCTACCAGAAATTTGTTTGGCTAAGTGTAATTTTGGGAGCTGGGTATATAGATTGGTAGCAGAAATATGATAGTGTATTTACTAGATAGCCTAGACTCTTGGCTACTTAATGGTACCAAGTATTTGTGCTTAATGGGTAGCTAACTATCCAGCTACCAGATATCTGTTCGGCTTAATGTAATTTTTTATGATAAATATTGGTACCTGCTATTCCTTGCTACATTGGCTTTCTGATAACCAAACATTTGCCCAGATAGTTTTCTGGCAACTGACTGGGAACTAGAACTGGGAGCTGAGTTCACTTTACTGGGAACTGACTGGTAGCTGACTGGGAACTAGAAATGGGAACTGACTTCACGTTACTGGTAACTGGCTTGTAGCTGACTGGGAACTAGAACTAGAAGCTGAGTTCACTTAACTGGGAACTGACTGGTAGCTGACTGGGAACTGAAATCTGGGAGCTGACTTTGTGGATCTCGTACCGTTTACATCCACGGAGGGCTCGACGCTGATACTAATGAGAAGTTTATTGCCTGTAGTTAGTGAGCTGCAGATTCAACAAATATAGTGCATTACATGGAAACTTATAACAGCAAAAAAACTTTCTTGCATTGTCATTCTGAACAAAGAACCAAATTCATGAATTTAAAAAATATATATTTTTGTTATTAATTTAGCATTATTGAATAGTTACAATGACTATCTATCTATCTCACTAACTAACTTACTATCACATCATTTTTTGTTTTTTTGTTGTGATTTTCCTGTCTGAGGTCATATGAGCCCTGCTAGAAACTAGTGCATATCTTGGTTTGACCACTAGGAACTATATGACTTTCCAGTTTGGACTTGATTGACAAGCACCACTGATAGGTCTGAACTGAACCTGTCATTCATTCAAGAAAACCTTTTTTAATTTTTCTATTCTCAAAATCTTGTAGAATCCAGATATGTAGAGTTGAAATACTGAGTAATAAAATCTTCCCAAAGCTTACTAGAAATTTGTTTGGCTAAGTGTTATTTTTTATGAGAAAATGACACATACACATGTGGGAGCTTGGTATATAGATTGGAAGCAGAAATATGGCAGTGTATTTACTAGATAGCGTAGACTCTTGGCTACTTAATGGTACCAAATATTGTTGCTTACTGGATAGCTAACTATCCAGCTTTCAGACATGTGCTGAGCAAAGTTAATTTGTTTGTGTAAAATGTCACATAAAAATCTGGGAGCTGGCTATATAGATTGGTAGCAGAAATTTTGTAATGTATTTAATAGATAGCCTAGACTCTTGGCTACCTAATGGATGCTTAATGGTTAGCTTACTATCCAGCTACCAGAAATTAGTTTGGCTAAGTGAGGGCTCGGCGCTGATACTAATGAGAAGTTTATTGCCTGTAGTTAGTGAGCTGTTAATGCAGATTCAACAAATATAGTGCATTACATGAAAGCTTATAACTATCACATCATTTTATTTTTTTTGTAGAATCCAGATATGTAGAGTTGAAATACTGAGTAATAAAATCTTCCCAAAGCTTACTAGAAATTTGTTTGGCTAAGTGTTATTTTTTATGAGAAAATGACACATACACATCTGGGAGCTGGGTATGTAGAATGGTACTATCCAGCAACCAGAAATGAGATTGCCTAAGTTTGATTTTTTATGTTAAAATGACACATAAAAAGCTGGGAGCTGGGTATTTAGAATGGTAGCAGAGATTTGGTAGTGTATTTATAAGATAGCCTAGACTCTTGGCTACTTAGTGGTTCCAAATATTTGTGCTTACTGGATAGCTAACTATCCAGCTACCAGAAATTTGTTTGGCTAAGTGTTATTTTTTATGAGAAAATGACACATACACATCTGGGAGCTTGGTACATAGATTGGTAGCAGAAATATGGCAGTGTATTTACTAGATAGCCTAGACTCTTGGCTACTTAATGGTACCAAATATTGGGTTTATAGATTGGTAGCAGAAATATGGTAGTGTATTTACTAGATAGCCAAGACTCTTGGCTACTTAATGGTACAACTATTGGTGCTTACTGGATAGCTTACTATCCAGCTACCACCAATTTGTTTGGCTAAGTGTTATTTTTTATGAGAAAATGACACATACACATCTGGGAGCTGGGTATGTAGAATGGTACTATCCTGCTACCAGAAATTAGATTGCCTAAGTTAGATTTTTTATGTTAAAATGACACATAAAAAGCTGGGAGCTGGGTATTAAGAATGGTAGCACAAATTTGGTAATGTATTTATAAGATAGCCTAGACTCTTGGCTACTTAGTGGCTGCAAATATTTGTGTTTACTGAATAGCTAACTATCCAGCTACCACAAATTTGTTTGGCTAAGCGCAATATTTTATGATAAAATGAAACATAAAAATCTGGGAGCTGGGTATGTAGAATTGTAGCAGAGATTTGGTAGTGTATTTATTAGATAGCCTTGTCCCTTGGCTATTTAATGGTACCAAATATTGGTACTTACGGGATAGCTAACTATCCAGCTACCTCAAATTTGTTTGGCTAAGTGTTATTTTTTATGAGAATATGACACATACACATGTGGGAGCTTGGTATATAGATTGGTAGCAGAAATATGGCAGTGTATTTACTAGATAGCCTAGACTCTTGGCTACTTAATGATACCAAATATTGTTGCTTACTGGATAGCTAACTATCCAGCTTTCAGACATGTGCTGAGCAAAGTTAATTTGTTTGTGTAAAATGTCACATAAAAATCTGGGAGCTGGCTATATAGATTGGTAGCAGAAATTTTGTAATGTATTTACTTGATAGCCTAGACTCTTGGCTACCTAATGGTACCAAACATTGATGCTTAATGGTTAGCTTACTATCCAGCTACCAGAAATTAGTTTGGCTAAGTGAGGGCTCGGCGCTGATACTAATGAGAAGTTTATTGCCTGTAGTTAGTGAGCTGTTGATGCAGATTCAAAAAATATAGTGCATTACATGAAAGCTTATAACTATCACATCATTTATTTTTTTTGTAGAATCCAGATATGTAGAGTTGAAATACTGAGTAATAAAATCTTCCCAAAGCTTACTAGAAATTTGTTTGGCTCAGTGTAATTTTTATGATAAAATGATACATACAAATCTGGGAGCTGGGTATGTAGAATGGTATTATCCAGCTACCAGAAATTAGTTTGCCCAAGTTTGATTTTTTTATGTTAAAATGACACAATAAAGCTGTGAGCTGGGTATTTAGAATGGTAGCAAAAATTTGGTAATGTATTTATAAGATAGCCTTGACTCTTGGCTACTTAGTGGTTCCAAATATTTGTGCTTACTGGATAGCTAACTATCCAGCTACCACAAATTTGTTTGGCTAAGCGCAATATTTTATGATAAAATGATACATAAAAATCTGGGAGCTGGGTATGTAGAATGGTAGCAGAGGTTTGGTAGTGTATTTATTAGATAGACTTGTTCCTTGGCTATTTAATGGTACCAAATATTGGTGCTTACTGGACAGCTAACTATCCAGCTACCAGACATTTGCTGAGCAAAGTTAAATTTTTGGGTAAAATGTCACATACAAATGTTTGTGCTTACTTGATAGCTAACTATCCAGCTACCAGAAATTTGTTTGGCTAAGTGTAATTTTGGGAGCTGGGTATATAGATTGGTAGCAGAAATATGATAGTGTATTTACTAGATAGCCTAGACTCTTGGCTACTTAATGGTACCAAGTATTTGTGCTTAATGGGTAGCTAACTATCCAGCTACCAGATATCTGTTCGGCTTAATGTAATTTTTTATGATAAATATTGGTACCTGCTATTCCTTGCTACATTGGCTTTCTGATAACCAAACATTTGCCCAGATAGTTTTCTGGCAACTGACTGGGAACTAGAACTGGGAGCTGAGTTCACTTTACTGGGAACTGACTGGTACCTGACTGGGAACTAGAAATGGGAACTGACTTCACGTTACTGGTAACTGGCTTGTAGCTGACTGGGAACTAGAACTAGAAGCTGAGTTCACTTAACTGGGAACTGACTGGTAGCTGACTGGGAACTGAAATCTGGGAGCTGACTTTGTGGATCTCGTACCGTTTACATCCACGGAGGGCTCGACGCTGATACTAATGAGAAGTTTATTGCCTGTAGTTAGTGAGCTGCAGATTCAACAAATATAGTGCATTACATGGAAACTTATAACAGCAAAAAAACTTTCTTGCATTGTCATTCTGAACAAAGAACCAAATTCATGAATTTAAAAAATATATATTTTTGTTATTAATTTAGCATTATTGAATAGTTACAATGACTATCTATCTATCTCACTAACTAACTTACTATCACATCATTTTTTGTTTTTTTGTTGTGATTTTCCTGTCTGAGGTCATATGAGCCCTGCTAGAAACTAGTGCATATCTTGGTTTGACCACTAGGAACTATATGACTTTCCAGTTTGGACTTGATTGACAAGCACCACTGATAGGTCTGAACTGAACCTGTCATTCATTCAAGAAAACCTTTTTTAATTTTTCTATTCTCAAAATCTTGTAGAATCCAGATATGTAGAGTTGAAATACTGAGTAATAAAATCTTCCCAAAGCTTACTAGAAATTTGTTTGGCTAAGTGTTATTTTTTATGAGAAAATGACACATACACATGTGGGAGCTTGGTATATAGATTGGAAGCAGAAATATGGCAGTGTATTTACTAGATAGCGTAGACTCTTGGCTACTTAATGGTACCAAATATTGTTGCTTACTGGATAGCTAACTATCCAGCTTTCAGACATGTGCTGAGCAAAGTTAATTTGTTTGTGTAAAATGTCACATAAAAATCTGGGAGCTGGCTATATAGATTGGTAGCAGAAATTTTGTAATGTATTTAATAGATAGCCTAGACTCTTGGCTACCTAATGGATGCTTAATGGTTAGCTTACTATCCAGCTACCAGAAATTAGTTTGGCTAAGTGAGGGCTCGGCGCTGATACTAATGAGAAGTTTATTGCCTGTAGTTAGTGAGCTGTTAATGCAGATTCAACAAATAAAGTGCATTACATGAAAGCTTATAACTATCACATCATTTTATTTTTTTTGTAGAATCCAGATATGTAGAGTTGAAATACTGAGTAATAAAATCTTCCCAAAGCTTACTAGAAATTTGTTTGGCTAAGTGTTATTTTTTATGAGAAAATGACACATACACATCTGGGAGCTGGGTATGTAGAATGGTACTATCCAGCAACCAGAAATGAGATTGCCTAAGTTTGATTTTTTATGTTAAAATGACACATAAAAAGCTGGGAGCTGGGTATTTAGAATGGTAGCAGAGATTTGGTAGTGTATTTATAAGATAGCCTAGACTCTTGGCTACTTAGTGGTTCCAAATATTTGTGCTTACTGGATAGCTAACTATCCAGCTACCAGAAATTTGTTTGGCTAAGTGTTATTTTTTATGAGAAAATGACACATACACATCTGGGAGCTTGGTACATAGATTGGTAGCAGAAATATGGCAGTGTATTTACTAGATAGCCTAGACTCTTGGCTACTTAATGGTACCAAATATTGGGTTTATAGATTGGTAGCAGAAATATGGTAGTGTATTTACTAGATAGCCAAGACTCTTGGCTACTTAATGGTACAACTATTGGTGCTTACTGGATAGCTTACTATCCAGCTACCACCAATTTGTTTGGCTAAGTGTTATTTTTTATGAGAAAATGACACATACACATCTGGGAGCTGGGTATGTAGAATGGTACTATCCTGCTACCAGAAATTAGATTGCCTAAGTTAGATTTTTTATGTTAAAATGACACATAAAAAGCTGGGAGCTGGGTATTAAGAATGGTAGCACAAATTTGGTAATGTATTTATAAGATAGCCTAGACTCTTGGCTACTTAGTGGCTGCAAATATTTGTGTTTACTGAATAGCTTACTATCCAGCTACCACAAATTTGTTTGGCTAAGCGCAATATTTTATGATAAAATGAAACATAAAAATCTGGGAGCTGGGTATGTAGAATTGTAGCAGAGATTTGGTAGTGTATTTATTAGATAGCCTTGTCCCTTGGCTATTTAATGGTACCAAATATTGGTACTTACGGGATAGCTAACTATCCAGCTACCACAAATTTGTTTGGCTAAGTGTTATTTTTTATGAGAATATGACACATACACATGTGGGAGCTTGGTATATAGATTGGTAGCAGAAATATGGCAGTGTATTTACTAGATAGCCTAGACTCTTGGCTACTTAATGATACCAAATATTGTTGCTTACTGGATAGCTAACTATCCAGCTTTCAGACATGTGCTGAGCAAAGTTAATTTGTTTGTGTAAAATGTCACATAAAAATCTGGGAGCTGGCTATATAGATTGGTAGCAGAAATTTTGTAATGTATTTACTTGATAGCCTAGACTCTTGGCTACCTAATGGTACCAAACATTGATGCTTAATGGTTAGCTTACTATCCAGCTACCAGAAATTAGTTTGGCTAAGTGAGGGCTCGGCGCTGATACTAATGAGAAGTTTATTGCCTGTAGTTAGTGAGCTGTTGATGCAGATTCAAAAAATTTAGTGCATTACATGAAAGCTTATAACTATCACATCATTTATTTTTTTTGTAGAATCCAGATATGTAGAGTTGAAATACTGAGTAATAAAATCTTCCCAAAGCTTACTAGAAATTTGTTTGGCTAAGTGTAATTTTTATGATAAAATGATACATACAAATCTGGGAGCTGGGTATGTAGAATGGTATTATCCAGCTACCAGAAATTAGTTTGCCCAAGTTTGATTTTTTTATGTTAAAATGACACAATAAAGCTGTGAGCTGGGTATTTAGAATGGTAGCAAAAATTTGGTAATGTATTTATAAGATAGCCTTGACTCTTGGCTACTTAGTGGTTCCAAATATTTGTGCTTACTGGATAGCTAACTATCCAGCTACCACAAATTTGTTTGGCTAAGCGCAATATTTTATGATAAAATGATACATAAAAATCTGGGAGCTGGGTATGTAGAATGGTAGCAGAGATTTGGTAGTGTATTTATTAGATAGACTTGTTCCTTGGCTATTTAATGGTACCAAATATTGGTGCTTACTGGACAGCTAACTATCCAGCTGCCAGACATTTGCTGAGCAAAGTTAAATTTTTGGGTAAAATGTCACATACAAATGTTTGTGCTTACTTGATAGCTAACTATCCAGCTACCAGAAATTTGTTTGGCTAAGTGTAATTTTGGGAGCTGGGTATATAGATTGGTAGCAGAAATATGATAGTGTATTTACTAGATAGCCTAGACTCTTGGCTACTTAATGGTACCAAGTATTTGTGCTTAATGGGTAGCTAACTATCCAGCTACCAGATATCTGTTCGGCTTAATGTAATTTTTTATGATAAATATTGGTACCTGCTATTCCTTGCTACATTGGCTTTCTGATAACCAAACATTTGCCCAGATAGTTTTCTGGCAACTGACTGGGAACTAGAACTGGGAGCTGAGTTCACTTTACTGGGAACTGACTGGTACCTGACTGGGAACTAGAAATGGGAACTGACTTCACGTTACTGGTAACTGGCTTGTAGCTGACTGGGAACTAGAACTAGAAGCTGAGTTCACTTAACTGGGAACTGACTGGTAGCTGACTGGGAACTGAAATCTGGGAGCTGACTTTGTGGATCTCGTACCGTTTACATCCACGGAGGGCTCGACGCTGATACTAATGAGAAGTTTATTGCCTGTAGTTAGTGAGCTGCAGATTCAACAAATATAGTGCATTACATGGAAACTTATAACAGCAAAAAAACTTTCTTGCATTGTCATTCTGAACAAAGAACCAAATTCATGAATTTAAAAAATATATATTTTTGTTATTAATTTAGCATTATTGAATAGTTACAATGACTATCTATCTATCTCACTAACTAACTTACTATCACATCATTTTTTGTTTTTTTGTTGTGATTTTCCTGTCTGAGGTCATATGAGCCCTGCTAGAAACTAGTGCATATCTTGGTTTGACCACTAGGAACTATATGACTTTCCAGTTTGGACTTGATTGACAAGCACCACTGATAGGTCTGAACTGAACCTGTCATTCATTCAAGAAAACCTTGTTTAATTTTTCTATTCTCAAAATCTTGTAGAATCCAGATATGTAGAGTTGAAATACTGAGTAATAAAATCTTCCCAAAGCTTACTAGAAATTTGTTTGGCTAAGTGTTATTTTTATGAGAAAATGACACATACACATGTGGGAGCTTGGTATATAGATTGGAAGCAGAAATATGGCAGTGTATTTACTAGATAGCGTAGACTCTTGGCTACTTAATGGTACCAAATATTGTTGCTTACTGGATAGCTAACTATCCAGCTTTCAGACATGTGCTGAGCAAAGTTAATTTGTTTGTGTAAAATGTCACATAAAAATCTGGGAGCTGGCTATATAGATTGGTAGCAGAAATTTTGTAATGTATTTAATAGATAGCCTAGACTCTTGGCTACCTAATGGATGCTTAATGGTTAGCTTACTATCCAGCTACCAGAAATTAGTTTGGCTAAGTGAGGGCTCGGCGCTGATACTAATGAGAAGTTTATTGCCTGTAGTTAGTGAGCTGTTAATGCAGATTCAACAAATAAAGTGCATTACATGAAAGCTTATAACTATCACATCATTTTATTTTTTTTGTAGAATCCAGATATGTAGAGTTGAAATACTGAGTAATAAAATCTTCCCAAAGCTTACTAGAAATTTGTTTGGCTAATTGTAATTTTTATGATAAAATGATACATACAAATCTGGGAGCTGGGTATGTAGAATGGTATTATCCAGCTACCAGAAATTAGTTTGCCCAAGTTTGATTTTTTTATGTTAAAATGACACAATAAAGCTAGGAGCTGGGTATTTAGAATGGTAGCAAAAATTTGGTAATGTATTTATAAGATAGCCTTGACTCTTGGCTACTTAGTGGTTCCAAATATTTGTGCTTACTGGATAGCTAACTATCCAGCTACCACAAATTTGTTTGGCTAAGCGCAATATTTTATGATAAAATGATACATAAAAATCTGGGAGCTGGGTATGTAGAATGGTAGCAGAGATTTGGTAGTGTATTTATTAGATAGACTTGTTCCTTGGCTATTTAATGGTACCAAATATTGGTACTTACAGGATAGCAAACTATCCAGCTACCAGAAATTTGTTTGGCTAAGTGAGGGCTTGGTGCTGATACTAATGAGAAGTTTATTGCCTGTAGTTAGTGAGCTGTTAATGCAGATTCAACAAATATAGAGCAAATATAGCCAAGACTCTTAGCTACTTAATGGTACAACTATTGGTGCTTTCTGGATAGCTTACTATCCAGCTACCACCAATTTGTTTGGCTAAGTGTTATTTTTTATGAGAAAATGACACATACACATCTGGGAGCTGGGTATGTAGAATGGTACTATCCAGCAAACAGAAATGAGATTGCCTAAGTTTGATTTTTTATGTTAAAATGACACATAAAAAGCTGGGAGCTGGGTATTTAGAATGGTAGCAAAAATGTGGTAATGTATTTATAAGATAGCCTAGACTCTTGGCTACTTAGTGGTTCCAAATATTTGTGCTTACTGGATAGCTAACTATCCAGCTACCAGAAATTTGTTTGGCCAAGTGTTATTTTTTATGAGAAAATGACACATACACATCTGGGAGCTTGGTACATAGATTGGTAGGAGAAATATGGCAGTGTATTTACTAGATAGCGTAGACTCTTGGCTACTTAATGGTACCAAATATTGTTGCTTACTGGATAGCTAACTATCCAGCTTTCAGACATGTGCTGAGCAAAGTTAATTTGTTTGTGTAAAATGTCACATAAAAATCTGGGAGCTGGCTATATTGATTGGCAGGAGAAATTTTGTAATGTATTTACTAGATAGCCTAGACTCTTGGCTACCTAATGGTACCAAACATTGATGCTTAATGGTTAGCTTACTATCCAGCTACCAGAAATTAGTTTGGCTAAGTGAGGGCTTGGCGCTGATACTAATTAGAAGTTTATTGCCTGTAGTTAGTGAGCTGTTAATGCAGATTCAACAAATATAGTGCATTACATGAAAGCTTATAACTATCACATCATTTTTTGTTGTTGTAGAATCCAGATATGTAGAGTTGAAATACTGAGTAATAAAATCTTCCCAAAGCTTACTAGAAATATGTTTGGCTCAGTGTAATTTTTTATGATAAAATGACACATAAAAAGCTGGGAGCTGGGTATTTAGAATGGTAGCAAAAATGTGGTTATGTATTTATAAGATAGCCTAGACTCTTGGCTACTTAGTGGTTCCAAATATTTGTGCTTACTGGATAGCTAACTATCCAGCTACCACAAATTTGTTTGGCTAAGCGCAATATTTTATGATAAAATGATACATAAAAATCTGGGAGCTGGGTATGTAGAATGGTAGCAGAGATTTGGTAGTGTATTTATTAGATAGCCTTGTCCCTTGGCTATTTAATGGTACCAAATATTGGTACTTACAGGATAGCTTACTATCCAGCTACCAGAAATTTGTTTGGCTAAGTGTTATTTTTTATGAGAAAATGACACATACACATGTGGGAGCTTGGTATATAGATTGGTAGCAGAAATATGGCAGTGTATTTACTAGATAACCTAGACTCTTGGCTACTTAATGGTACCAAATCTTGTTGCTTACTGGATAGCTAACTATCCAGCTTTCAGACATGTGCTGAGCAAAGTTAATTTGTTTGTCTAAAATGTCACATAAAAATCTGGGAGCTGGCTATATTGATTAGTAGCAGAAATTTTGTAATGTATTTACTAGATAGCCTAGACTCTTGGCTACTTAATGGTACCAAATATTGTTGCTTACTGGATAGCTAACTATCCAGCTTTCAGACATGTGCTGAGCAAAGTTAATTTGTTTGTCTAAAATGTCACATAAAAATCTGGGAGCTGGCTATATTGATTAGTAGCAGAAATTTTGTAATGTATTTACTAGATAGCCTAGACTCTTGGCTACCTAATGGTACCAAACATTGATGCTTAATGGTTAGCTTACTATCCAGCTACCAGAAATTAGTTTGGCTCAGTGAGGGCTCGGCGCTGATACTAATGAGAAGTGTATTGACTGTAGTTAGTGAGCTGTTAATGCAGATTCAACAAATATAGTGCATTACATGAAAGCTTATAACTATCATATCATTTTTTGTTGTTGTAGAATCTAGATATGTAGAGTTAAAATACTGAGTAATAAAATCTTCCCAAAGCTTACTAGAAATTTGTTTGGCTAAGTGTAATTTTTATGATAAATGATACATAAAAATCTGGGAGCTGGGTATGTAGAATGGTACTATCCAGCTACCAGGAGTTAGTTTGCCTTAGTTTGATTTTTTATGTTAGAATGACACATAAAAAGCTGGGAGCTGGGTATTTAGAATGGTAGCAAAAATTTGGTAATTTATTTATAAGATAGCCTAGACTCTTGGCTACTTAGTGGTTCCAAATATTTGTGCTTACTGGATAGCTAACTATCCAGCTACCACATATTTGTTTGGCTATGCGCAATATTTTATGATAAAATGATACATAAAAATCTGGGAGCTGGGTATGTAGAATGGTAGCAGAGATTTGGTAGTGTATTTATTAGATAGCCTTGTCCCTTGGCTATTTAATGGTACCAAATATTGGTACTTACAGGATAGCTTACTATCCAGCTACCAGAAATTTGTTTGGCTAAGTGTTATTTTTTATGAGAAAATGACACATACACATGTGGGAGCTTGGTATATAGATTGGTAGCAGAAATATGGCAGTGTATTTACTAGATAACCTAGACTCTTGGCTACTTAATGGTACCAAATCTTGTTGCTTACTGGATAGCTAACTATCCAGCTTTCAGACATGTGCTGAGCAAAGTTAATTTGTTTGTGTAAAATGTCACATAAAAATCTGGGAGCTGGCTATATAGATTGGTAGCAGAAATTTTGTAATGTATTTACTAGATAGCCTAGACTCTTGGCTACTTAATGGTACCAAATATTGTTGCTTACTGGATAGCTAACTATCCAGCTTTCAGACATGTGCTGAGCAAAGTTAATTTGTTTGTCTAAAATGTCACATAAAAATCTGGGAGCTGGCTATATTGATTAGTAGCAGAAATTTTGTAATGTATTTACTAGATAGCCTAGACTCTTGGCTACCTAATGGTACCAAACATTGATGCTTAATGGTTAGCTTACTATCCAGCTACCAGAAATTAGTTTGGCTCAGTGAGGGCTCGGCGCTGATACTAATGAGAAGTGTATTGACTGTAGTTAGTGAGCTGTTAATGCAGATTCAACAAATATAGTGCATTACATGAAAGCTTATAACTATCATATCATTTTTTGTTGTTGTAGAATCTAGATATGTAGAGTTAAAATACTGAGTAATAAAATCTTCCCAAAGCTTACTAGAAATTTGTTTGGCTAAGTGTAATTTTTATGATAAAATGATACATAAAAATCTGGGAGCTGGGTATGTAGAATGGTACTATCCAGCTACCAGGAGTTAGTTTGCCTTAGTTTGATTTTTTATGTTAAAATGACACATAAAAAGCTGGGAGCTGGGTATTTAGAATGGTAGCAAAAATTTGGTAATTTATTTATAAGATAGCCTAGACTCTTGGCTACTTAGTGGTTCCAAATATTTGTGCTTACTGGATAGCTAACTATCCAGCTACCACATATTTGTTTGGCTATGCGCAATATTTTATGATAAAATGATACATAAAAATCTGGGAGCTGGGTATGTAGAATGGTACTATCCAGCAACAAGAAATTAATTTGCCTAAGTTTGATTTTTTATGTTAAAATGACACATAAAAAGCTGGGAGCTGGGTATTTAGAATGGTAGCAAAAATTTGGTAATTTATTTATAAGATAGCCTAGACTCTTGGCTACTTAGTGGTTCCAAATATTTGTGCTTACTGGATAGCTAACTATCCAGCTACCACAAGCTTGGTATGTAGAATGGTAGCAGAGATTTGGTAGTGTATTTATTAGATAGCCCTTGGCTATTTAATGGTACCAAATATTGGTACTTACAGGATAGCTAACTATCCAGCTACCAGAAATTTGTTTGGCTAAGTGAGGGCTTGGCACTGATACTAATGAGAAATTTTTTGCCTGTAGTTAGTGAGCTGTTAATGCAGATTCAACAAATATAGTGCAAATATAGCCAAGACTCTTGGCTACTTAATGGTACAACTATTGGTGCTTACTGGATAGCTTACTATCCAGCTACCACCAATTTGTTTGGCTAAGTGTTATTTTTGATGAGAAAATGACACATACACATGTGGGAGCTTGGTATATAGATTGGTAGCAGAAATATGGCAGTGTATTTACTAGATAGCCTAGACTCTTGGCTACTTAATGGTACCACATATTGGGTATATAGATTGGTAGCAGAAATATGGTAGTGTATTTACTAGATAGCCAAGACTCTTGGCTACTTAATGGTACAACTGTTGGTGCTTACTGGATAGCTTACTATCCAGCTACCACCAATTTGTTTGGCTAAGTGTTATTTTTTATGAGAAAATGACAATTAGCTGGGTATATAGATTCGTAGCAGAAATATGGTAGTGTATTTACTAGATAGCCTAGACTCTTGGCTACTTAATGTACCAAATATTTTTGCTTACTGGATAGCTACCTATCCAGCTAAGCACAATGTTTAGTACCATTAAGTAGCCAGCTAGCACATTTGCTGAGCATGATACCCTACTAATTGACCTAGACTGTATATCTAATTGACCTAGATATACCCCTGCTATTTTACTGAGCATGTGGGTCTTGCTTAAACACAGAGTGAACAATGGTGGAACTGGTAGAGTAGAGAAATTTTTCAGTGGCAATACTTAATTGCATACTGCAGAATAAATTATTATTACCCAAATTACCTATAGTTAATGTACAAAAAACTTTTTCTAAAATAATGCAGCAAAATTTAAGCAGCATCTGGTTTAATTATAGGGGGAGCCACAAGTACACTTGAATGACTTGAATTGTTTAGTCAATGAAACATTAAATGCACATAAAACAATCTGATGTAAAATCTGCATTGGTTTAGAGTTCAATACAAAATGCAGTTTTAATATATTCTAGTCCCATTTAAGAACATTATTTTCTTGCATGGAAAAACCCAAAATTAGTTAGGAACTCAAACCAGTAACTAAGCTACTAAGTATGGGTAATATTTATTGACACTACATTTGCATTCAAAAATAGTGATTTATTCTGCATAAATATTTTTCCAATCTGCCTTGTATATCATTACTAACAGAATGCAATTGCAATTTATGTAAACTTTCTTGCTTTTGATTTTCTAGCAATTGCTTTAATTATAGAGGGAGCCACAAGTACACTTGAATGAATTTCACCTTTCTTTCATTTCAAACCAGTAACTAAGCTACTGTGATTATGTAAATACTACTTGCAGCACATAGTCAACAAACTGCCTCAAGACGAGAGTCATGAGTCCGGTGACATTGTATTAGAACTTTCTTGCACACCACCGCTAGGGAGTTTTCACAATTATTATGCATTATGCAATGATAAATTCATATTTTATCGGTTGTGAAATTGACATAAACATAAGTCTGCTTTCCTACCAAACACAAGGGGGTGCCAACCCACAGAAATGAGATTTTTTTAATGCAAGTATGTTAGTTATGCTTTTCAGTTATTGAAAATACTGTATTCCTCACTATATTTACATGTCTCAGATGGTGAAAACAAGTCAAAAGACCCTAAACAATAAGTATCTTGATTATTCAGAGCAACAAGTGCAGGTGCTACGCCCACCCGCCCTTTATATCCAGTGATAACAATAACCCTCTTCAGACTTCTACGCTGAGGGTTAAAAACTCCCTGGTGGATATGCAAGAAAGTTCCAATGCAATGTCATCTGACTCACAACGGCAGTTTGATGAACTACATGCTGCCAGTAGCATTTATATAAAAACAGTAGCTTAGTTACTGGTTTGAAATGATAGAAGAGTGAGAGTTCCTATTAATTTTGAGTCTTGAGCAGAAATTTTGTAATGTATTTACTAGATAGCCTAGACTCTTGGGTACCTAATGGTACCAAACATTGGTGCTTAATGGATATATCGCTTACTATCCAGCTACCAGAAATTAGTTTGGCTAAGTGAGGGCTCGGCGCTGATACTAAAGAGAATTTTATTGCCTGTAGTTAGTGAGCTGTTAATGCAGATTCAACAAATATAGTGCATAACATGAAACTTATAACTATCACATCACTTTTTTTTGTGAATTTCCTGTCTGATGTCATATGAGCCCTGCTGGAAACTAGTGCATATCTTGGTTTGACCACTAGGAACTATATGACTTTCCAGTTTGGACTTGATTGACAAGCATCACTGATAGGTCTGAACCTGTCATTCATTCAAGAAAACCTTTGTGGTCAGAAATTTGTTTGGCTGAGTGTAATAAGAAAAGCTCCATATGTAAATATCTCAAATCAAACATGTCACATGAAACAGGAGTGTTCGCAGAAGGACCGGTCTGAAGGTCTCGGAGAGAATGGACACCCAATCGCTGCATGGTGGGCTGTTTATCACATCCTCAATCTGTTGTCAAATTTTAGGGTTGCTGTTGTTAACCCCCCCCCCCCTCCCATCACACAGTAAACCCAGTCAAGAAGGGTCACAGTAATAATGGCCATTTGTCATGTTCACAGAAAAGCGGTTAAAATTACAATGAAGAATATAGCAAAAATATTTAGTTATTTGTTTCACAAAGAATGTTTTAGTGAAAATTTGACTTATCTCTACATGGCTGTCTATTTTATGCTGCTCGATATTATTTATGTAAAATATGGTTGAAACTCTTTTATTAAGAATCCTACTAAAATTAAAAATATATTATAATTAATGATTAAAAGAAACAATATATGGTAGATAATTAGACTTACACAACTGTTCGTGATGTTTTTGATAAATAGTGTGAATATTTCAATCTGTCAAAATGCACAACACTCAAAGTGACAACCCACCAGAATCTTGTAAGTTTATCGAAGTGCAGTGTACGGTATTATGTCCATAATTGTGCAAAATTAACTCAGCAGTTTTGTTCCTTAACAAGCCTCAGCCATTTTTGTGTTATAAACGTGGAAATTGTATAAAACTACGGACTTGACAGAGCTATTTCAAATCTATTTTATTATCCACTAGGGGCGTTGTGATTAGCGCCTTTTACTCCCAGAATGCCCGGCGGCCTGCAGGGAATGCTGGGAAATAGGGCCCAGCGCTTACCATTGTTATTTTTACTTCCCCCCCCCCCCTGGAATCATCCCTGCAATCAGCGCCACGGTTGTGTCCGCATTTTAGATTTCATACCAACTTTTGTGGCTGTCATCAACGTCAGCCAGTCAACTCGCCCAAGTTTTTCTCTGTATTTATTTAGTACTTTAATGTTCCTCTGTCTTTAATAAATATTTGTGCACTAAATGTTGTACCAGAATAGTAGATTCTTCTATTTACTTATACGCTATAAGGTATTACACTTGAAGCTTACTCGAACTTTTAATAGCCGAAGGCCAGAGGCTGTAGGCTGTATGTTCAAGGTTGCAGGAGCTAGGTGGCAGCACTCACTACGAAACCAGCGACATGTGGCAGCACCACGATAATTTTGACTGAGCCTTTTCTGGAATTTAAATCTCACCCATGCGCAATTGTATACAAACAAAGTTTTCCTAAGGTTGGTTACGAGATTTGGTATGACATTATATATATGATACGATGTTCTTACTTGAATGACAGATATTTTTAAACAGCTCTGATTACTGCAGTCAAACGAAGGTGATCCAGCCTGTGTCCGAGATTTTTGGTCCTGTCGTCTAAGGTGAATGTCATCAATTGGTCGAGTCGTCAAAAAAAAAGTTGACCCGTCTAAAGAGCTGGTTCACTCGTCAAAAATGTTGGTTAACTCGTCAAAATTAGTCAAGTCGACAATAATCCTGGTTAATTCGTCAACAGATAGCTGTTGCAACTTAACACTAGGTGACGCTACCGGCGACATGTGGCGCCATCGAGTGTTAATTTTATTTTATTATAAACAATATCTTAGCTGCATACCATCAAATTTTCTTTATTGTGGAAAGTGGTAATGTAATTATATCATTGCTCTGTATATTACAATCTAATTAGTAATAAATAATAAACAAATATATAAAGTAATATATCATATTTACTAAAGGAATATAGACATTTAATTGTGATGACAATACAGACAAATTTAGAGCTTGACATTGGCAGATAAATTTAGATCTTGGAAATTCTGCGTAAGAGCTGTTTAATGTCAATTTCTCCCTCCTCAAAGTCCTGCCAGACACCCAAAAGTTCTTGGTCTCTTGCTCTGGCAAAGTGGTTTTGTCTCCTGGAAAATTTGTGATCCAATACAAGATCTCTCCTTATTGTGGCTTAGAATATTTCGTCTGTATATATACAGGCTGGGGGTAAGGCAAATTGTAATTGAGAAATAAAAGAAGTCAAAGGAAACACAATGCCATGGTATATTTTGCTTTATTGTTTATTAATCCCCTTTGATAATTACAATTAAGTCACCTGCCATGTTGAGGTGTTCTAGGTAGAGTTGTGAAGTGTCACATGCCTTGTTGAGGTGTTCAAGTGTCAAGTACAATTAATAACATTGCAATTAACTAATCAAAGCTTTAATCGTGAATTTTTATTTTTTGACGACTTTACTAGGCCTTTGGACGGCTTTACTAGGCCTTTGGACGGCTTAACTATTTTTAGTACGACGGGACCAATTGACGGCGGGACCTTTTGACGGCATGACTGTAGACCGTGTCTGAATGCCTGTTTTCCCACCTTGGCCTTGACCTTTTGCTCCAAACGGGATGACCTAAAAGGCAGGACCAGCCGCCGGGACATGGCGGGACGAACTTCGGTGTGACAGAACTGTCGATAGAAGGCCGTGAAAACCTATTATCGCTTATTTCGACCAGTCAAATATAGTGAATTTGGCGCGGTGACAGTTATTTGTATAAATAGCTCATCTTCTCAATGTATTATTTGTTCATACACACCTGGTACAGAGTTCTAAATTAAAATTGCAGTATATAAAACATGTAAATAAAAATTTAATAATAATATAATAGTAAATTTAATAGCCGAAGGCCAGAGACTGACATTGTGTGTGTACAATTTGATTTCAGTGAAAATGCCCAGTCATTCTATCAAGATAAAATTCAGTCAGCTTATTATCACAAAAAACTAATTACATTGGCACTACTGGATTTCATGCCAGAGATTCTCCCTCTCTGCTATAAATTTGCTTTTAATGCATTGATATCAAATATAATTATATATTTTATGTATATGCATTGCATTCAGCGACATAGTGGCCTTCGGCATCATGTTTGGCATTAACATATTAATACTGTTATATTATACGATGGCGGTCTGTGGTTCGCTGTATTTGTGGCGAGAAAAAATTGGGCGAGTTGAGCTGTACTCCTTAACGTCATACCCTTTTCCTTGCTATGTACACCCAAGAAGAGACAACAGGTGGTGTAAGGGCTCCGGCCAAAAGGAAGAGAGAATCAACTGAAGACGAGGAACAAGAAGGTAGGCAATTAATTGAAGTATGATATTGCGCAGTTGTTTATTGTGTGTCACTGTCAGTGACATGGTACATCGGGTCAAGCTGCAGCGCCTCCACTCCTCCATCATTCGTGTGCACCCCGACTTGCACCCCCCTTGTGACTTGCATCAGGGTATAATTAATTCGCCCTGAAGCCCAGTGATCAAATCCACATGGGGTAGGTAACAGCCAGAACAGCCAGTTGTACTATTGGGAGCAACTTGTGCATGATATATAAGCTTTCTTATTTATCTATATTTTTCCAAAACCTGTATTAATATATAGCTTGTATATTAAATGAAAATAAAAGGTCATATTTCCAATTTAAAAGAAGTATTCCCAAATAAATGTGACTCGTTTAATTAAAATTGGGTTGCATTTCCTGCAGTCTGTATATTAAATACTTAATGAACAAAACAAATTATAGACAATCTGCCTCTTCAATATGCATAATAAACAGAATCAGTTGAAATTCAGTGTCAATTCATGCTTGAGATCAATGATGAAAAAGCATGATTCAGCCCCCTTCTTTTTCATCATTCAAAATGATAATAGCAATTGACGGTCACAGCCGCTTGCTATTTCATATCTATAGGTTAATTGACTTCGGATATGGTGCGAGCGATTAGGACCATATACATGACAGAATGCATATAAATATATATTTTGTCTATCCAATTATCTATTTTTTTTAGAATCAGAACCTTCTGCCAAATCAAAGCAAGTGTCACATGGTGGAGGAGAACCCGCAGGTAGGCATACGGAGTTATATGTTGTCCAAATATGACAAGTGATATTACAGATTTAATTCTGTCAGTTATCATGGTTATCTTTCATTTTAAAAGTATTATATATCATATGTTGTTGTTCAGAAAATGTGAACATACTTGACGGACAATGAAAATACATATTTCTTTTGTCTATCTAATCATCTTTTTTTTGCAGTCAAGACGTAATAAGAAGGTGACGCTCTTGTGCATTGCGCATACTTGTTCACTTAGTAGTCCCATTTAGTCAGGGCTGGTCCTAGGGAAACGCAGTGTGATGACCTGCATCCCGTTAGATTTTTAAATTCGTATATAAACCGTTGACCTGGAATGTGGAGCATGTAACTGCCACAGCGTGGACCCCACATGACGGGGGTCGCTGGCGTCTTGCAAGGCGTAGCGCAGTAGCGCATTCAGTAAGGTCTTGGCAGTGTTTCAGATAGGAAGTTGAGCTGGGGCAGGGGTAATAAATATGTGAACTTGAATCCTTGTCTTGGTCTGAGTCAATCCCAGAGGGACCTTACAAATTGGCGCCCGATGTGGGACTTGACTCATTCCAAGGAAAACTTCTGTTCAGCAAGGATCACCCTCTCTCTGAGGAAGTATTATCGTTATCAAGGATTATATTTTGGCACATAGGAACACACAAAGGAATTCCTCCTGCATTACTCACTGCAGTAGAGGCAGATAAGTGTTTTCACTTTTTAAAGTGTTAGTTGTTTCCTTTGTGGTTCTGCCCCAGCCACACTTGTTTGTCTTGTGATATTATCGGTTTTGTCTTGTTTGAAATTTGTCCTGTTTGAAACCATGCCAGGTACCTCGAGATTGAGGCCCAAGCCTGGTAGGGAATTGCGTCAGCTGGATGACAGCCAGAGCGTGGCTGATCAGTCGACTGACGTTCCACGTGGCACTCAGCCAGTCAGTCAGGCGGCTAAGGATGCCACTCTTGAGGTGCCAAGTGGGGGGGGGGGTTAATGTTAATGTTGATAGGGACTCACCTCTTCCAGGGCCCTCCCAAAATAAGGGCCCTGGTGAGAAGACTGGCAAGTCCCAGGTCCGAACCCGAGCCCATAGTGAAAGGAGAGTTTTAGATTTTGCAGTTAAGGATTCATCTGATGACTCCTCAGCTTCCACTCCCCCATCCTCTCCTGAATATAGGACTAGAATAGGGCGAGAGCCTATTGGGGCAAATGGAGCCGCTGGGGCCGTAATGGCCGGCGAAGCTGCCCCCAGAGGCCATGCCCACCCCAGACAGCGTAGGAGGCGCTGTGAAGCCCTTCCCCCTTTGTATGATGGTCAGGGAGTAGCTTTCACGGATTATTTGTTGGAGTTTGGGAGGGTAGCTGACTTTAATGGGTGGAGTGATGAAGAACGTTGTTTCCATTTATGGACCAGCATTGATGGTCCAGCCAGGTTAAAGATTGTGTCCTTGCCCTACGAAAAATCATGGAATCGAATGGTGGACCAACTGAGGTCTCTGTTCTGTTCCACCAGGGCCCTTGATGCGTATAGAAATAAGTGGTTTAGTGCAAAAAGGGGCCCCGAAATTGATTTGGAGTTTTATGGTCTTTTTCTGTTAGACTTGTCCAGGAAGGCGAATCCCGCGTCCACTGAGGAGGAGCAAGAAAGGTTTGCTAAAGAGAGGTTCATGGAAACCTCTGGGTCCACCCAAATGAGATTTTGGTTGGGGGCCCTAAAACCGGCCACCCTCCAAGATGCCATCGACTTGGCCACCCAGTATGAATCTGCTTACGAAGCATCCAGGCCCCACAAGCCCGATATTGGGCCCTCAGGGGCTGTGGCAATGGTTCATGCAGATGGGCAAGAGCCCTCTCCAATCCCCAGGCCGGCTAGAGAGCCCCCATCTGGGGCCCCAGTCACTGAAGACCAAATGAAACAAATGTTTTACTCCTTCATGAAAGACATGATGGCGAGCCGAAACGGCGCCCCCCAAACTGGGGGCCGTGACGCCGAGCCAAGGCCCTCCATTAGCAATAACCGGAAGTGTTTTAACTGCAATGAATATGGCCATATCCGGCGGGACTGCCCTAAGCAGAAGAAAGATAAGAGAAGGGGCTATAGTCAAAGGACAGGAAATGGCCCCAGAGGGAATGGAGGGAGTGGTGGTGGAACTGGACCTTCAAGGCCCTCCAGGGGTCCCCAGTCAGACAATAAAGAGAAAAAGCAAAATGGCCACCGCCAAGATTCGCCAAAAGAGTAAGGGTGGAGGAGGACCTGGCCCCAGGCCCTCCATCCTCGAAATCAACGCCCCCAAAGCGTTGGACTGGGGTATCCATGGGAAAATATAGGCCTCCATGCCCTCTGGGCCAAGAAGCCGTGACCGCCTGGTATATGTCGATTCGAATGGGGTCCACAGATATGGATATGTTAGTTGATACGGGAGCCCAAGTATCTTTATTAAGTAAAAGAGTGTATGATGGAGTCCCTGGTGTAAGTGGGACTCCCCTCCACCCAGTGGACGGACAAATCGCGGCTGCCAATGGCGGCCCGATCAAAGTGTATGGTATGTTAGAAATGACTTTTGTGATAGAGAGAGTTCCCTATGTGTGTGACTTCCTAGTGGCAGATATGGGCCACTTAAAAAGACATAAAGCAACTTTAATGTGTTCCACGGGGACCGTCCGGCTGGGGGGAGTTGAGATCAATTGCAGGGAGGGCCCAACCGGGCAGGGTGGAAGAGCTGTTGTCAATGAGCCCATTTGTCTCCCAGCCAGGCACACTTCATTGGTCGCCATTAATTTGGTGACCTGGGGACAAAATAGGGGTCGGGACATGGTGCTTGAAGCCTTGCCCCAGATATGTCAAAATAGTCATGTAATGGTACCCAGGGGAGTCCCGCTGTGTGGGTGACCAATCCCACCGAAAAAGAAATATGTCTGTCAAAAGGTCAACTGCTGGGGGAGCTGCATGAAGTCCTTTCCTGTGGGGATCTTCCTAAAAAGGGATCAATAGTGACCTCGGTCACCTCTGCAGGGAAGACCCCACGTGTGGAATTGCCCGGACACCTGCAGTCCCTAGTTGACCAGTCTGATGGTTTAACCCACAGTCTTGTCAAAATATGAAAGTTGCTTTGAAGGAGGTCCTCATGGGTTGAGGTGCACTGACCTGGCCAAGCACTCCATAGATACAGGTGACCACAGGCCCTTTAAACTGCCTGCGAGAAGATTGGGCTCCAGATTATGATTGGTTTCCAGATGAAAACGAAAGTTAGCAGTATTGTATCGCTATGCCGTTCAGATCACTTTATTCGCCTTGGATCCTCACCCTAGATGCAGCCCGCTCAGACATGGTGGGAAATGCCGTGGTTTGGATCCCACTTGGGATCAATGAGTCTCTGTTCCAAAGGGCAGAGCTTTGAACATCCCATGTGCATTCTAGTTCTGTGCTTTTATCTCGTCATTAGTTCTGGTCGCAGAGAAGCAGTGGAAATGACAATAGAGAATATAGCAAAATTCTGTTATTTGGTTCCCAGAACTGTTATTATCAGCCTGCTGAAAGTTTGGCTTTGACTTGTAGCACTAACATTCCTGTTCATTTTGCACTGAACCATGCCATTTATGGCTTACAAACTATAATAATGTTTATAATAGATCCCTAGTATATATGCTCCGTAACGTTGTTACTTTACCATTGTTTAATGTTTCAATGCTATTTGGTCTGAAGCTTAGTCAGCTTATATGACCCTGGGTGGGGTCTTTTACTTGCCTCAGCTGAGTAAAAAGGCACCTCCAATTTAACATCTCATGCAATCTACATCCAGCTGGGATGTAGCTCATGAAGAGTCCCCAGTCCAGGGATCGAATCCGGGACCTTCAGCAGAGCTGGCCAATGTGGAATTGGTGGATGCTTCACCATTGTTCGTGCACTTTGTGACCTCACCATGGCCATTGTCCTCTATATATTCTAGATATTTACAATACTTAGCTTGGAGAGCAAAACATGTAAAGAAATTTATATTTTTTTTGAGAGAAATTTAACTTGAAATTTTCTGTGCTCTGGAGTAGATTTTATCGGCAAATGTCTCTTGAATAAGCAAAATTCATATCAGATATGCTCTATTGGCAAGCATACAAGTGCATGATGTCTTCATTTTGCAGCAGACAACTGCTATTATGGTGTCATTTGTAGTTTCAGGGCTATCCTTTCTTCCCACCTAACTCGGTGTACCGGGCACCATGGAAAAATACTGTAGAATGTCTTTCGTGGACAGATATTGTTATATAATACACTTCCTGGGATGCTCTTAGCTACATTTCTACAAGCGCTGTGAATAATGACCTCTAGATTCAGTGCAGTATCGGAGATAAATGTATTTACAAGAACTTCAGTATCTCTTTAAATTTAATAACAAATTGAGTCAAACGCTGCAGATCATCTCAATGCCTTCTATGTAGGAGGTAGCCCTTCAATGAGGTGGTCATGTGATTAATGTTGCAGGAAAATAGTTATAGGTGGCTGTTGTCACCAGGCAATATTGAAAATGTATTGCATTTAATTGTAGTTACATATTCTAAGGATGTGTTTGTGACATTTATCAGGCTTTTACAGTGAATGATTACATTCCTGCAGTTACTGTGAAACTATCAAGAACATGTTCCACGGGACCGTCCGGCTGGGGGGAGTTGAGATCAATTGCAGGGAGGGCCCAACCGGGCAGGGTGGAAGAGCTGTTGTCAATGAGCCCATTTGTCTCCCAGCCAGGCACACTTCATTGGTCGCCATTAATTTGGTGACCTGGGGACAAAATAGGGGTCGGGACATGGTGCTTGAAGCCTTGCCCCAGATATGTCAAAATAGTCATGTAATGGTACCCAGGGGAGTCCCGCTGTGTGGGTGACCAATCCCACCGAAAAAGAAATATGTCTGTCAAAAGGTCAACTGCTGGGGGAGCTGCATGAAGTCCTTTCCTGTGGGGATCTTCCTAAAAAGGGATCAATAGTGACCTCGGTCACCTCTGCAGGGAAGACCCCACGTGTGGAATTGCCCGGACACCTGCAGTCCCTAGTTGACCAGTCTGATGGTTTAACCCACAGTCTTGTCAAAATATGAAAGTTGCTTTGAAGGAGGTCCTCATGGGTTGAGGTGCACTGACCTGGCCAAGCACTCCATAGATACAGGTGACCACAGGCCCTTTAAACTGCCTGCGAGAAGATTGGGCTCCAGATTATGATTGGTTTCCAGATGAAAACGAAAGTTAGCAGTATTGTATCGCTATGCCGTTCAGATCACTTTATTCGCCTTGGATCCTCACCCTAGATGCAGCCCGCTCAGACATGGTGGGAAATGCCGTGGTTTGGATCCCACTTGGGATCAATGAGTCTCTGTTCCAAAGGGCAGAGCTTTGAACATCCCATGTGCATTCTAGTTCTGTGCTTTTATCTCGTCATTAGTTCTGGTCGCAGAGAAGCAGTGGAAATGACAATAGAGAATATAGCAAAATTCTGTTATTTGGTTCCCAGAACTGTTATTATCAGCCTGCTGAAAGTTTGGCTTTGACTTGTAGCACTAACATTCCTGTTCATTTTGCACTGAACCATGCCATTTATGGCTTACAAACTATAATAATGTTTATAATAGATCCCTAGTATATATGCTCCGTAACGTTGTTACTTTACCATTGTTTAATGTTTCAATGCTATTTGGTCTGAAGCTTAGTCAGCTTATATGACCCTGGGTGGGGTCTTTTACTTGCCTCAGCTGAGTAAAAAGGCACCTCCAATTTAACATCTCATGCAATCTACATCCAGCTGGGATGTAGCTCATGAAGAGTCCCCAGTCCAGGGATCGAATCCGGGACCTTCAGCAGAGCTGGCCAATGTGGAATTGGTGGATGCTTCACCATTGTTCGTGCACTTTGTGACCTCACCATGGCCATTGTCCTCTATATATTCTAGATATTTACAATACTTAGCTTGGAGAGCAAAACATGTAAAGAAATTTATATTTTTTTTGAGAGAAATTTAACTTGAAATTTTCTGTGCTCTGGAGTAGATTTTATCGGCAAATGTCTCTTGAATAAGCAAAATTCATATCAGATATGCTCTATTGGCAAGCATACAAGTGCATGATGTCTTCATTTTGCAGCAGACAACTGCTATTATGGTGTCATTTGTAGTTTCAGGGCTATCCTTTCTTCCCACCTAACTCGGTGTACCGGGCACCATGGAAAAATACTGTAGAATGTCTTTCGTGGACAGATATTGTTATATAATACACTTCCTGGGATGCTCTTAGCTACATTTCTACAAGCGCTGTGAATAATGACCTCTAGATTCAGTGCAGTATCGGAGATAAATGTATTTACAAGAACTTCAGTATCTCTTTAAATTTAATAACAAATTGAGTCAAACGCTGCAGATCATCTCAATGCCTTCTATGTAGGAGGTAGCCCTTCAATGAGGTGGTCATGTGATTAATGTTGCAGGAAAATAGTTATAGGTGGCTGTTGTCACCAGGCAATATTGAAAATGTATTGCATTTAATTGTAGTTACATATTCTAAGGATGTGTTTGTGACATTTATCAGGCTTTTACAGTGAATGATTACATTCCTGCAGTTACTGTGAAACTATCAAGAACATGTTCCACGGGACCGTCCGGCTGGGGGGAGTTGAGATCAATTGCAGGGAGGGCCCAACCGGGCAGGGTGGAAGAGCTGTTGTCAATGAGCCCATTTGTCTCCCAGCCAGGCACACTTCATTGGTCGCCATTAATTTGGTGACCTGGGGACAAAATAGGGGTCGGGACATGGTGCTTGAAGCCTTGCCCCAGATATGTCAAAATAGTCATGTAATGGTACCCAGGGGAGTCCCGCTGTGTGGGTGACCAATCCCACCGAAAAAGAAATATGTCTGTCAAAAGGTCAACTGCTGGGGGAGCTGCATGAAGTCCTTTCCTGTGGGGATCTTCCTAAAAAGGGATCAATAGTGACCTCGGTCACCTCTGCAGGGAAGACCCCACGTGTGGAATTGCCCGGACACCTGCAGTCCCTAGTTGACCAGTCTGATGGTTTAACCCACAGTCTTGTCAAAATATGAAAGTTGCTTTGAAGGAGGTCCTCATGGGTTGAGGTGCACTGACCTGGCCAAGCACTCCATAGATACAGGTGACCACAGGCCCTTTAAACTGCCTGCGAGAAGATTGGGCTCCAGATTATGATTGGTTTCCAGATGAAAACGAAAGTTAGCAGTATTGTATCGCTATGCCGTTCAGATCACTTTATTCGCCTTGGATCCTCACCCTAGATGCAGCCCGCTCAGACATGGTGGGAAATGCCGTGGTTTGGATCCCACTTGGGATCAATGAGTCTCTGTTCCAAAGGGCAGAGCTTTGAACATCCCATGTGCATTCTAGTTCTGTGCTTTTATCTCGTCATTAGTTCTGGTCGCAGAGAAGCAGTGGAAATGACAATAGAGAATATAGCAAAATTCTGTTATTTGGTTCCCAGAACTGTTATTATCAGCCTGCTGAAAGTTTGGCTTTGACTTGTAGCACTAACATTCCTGTTCATTTTGCACTGAACCATGCCATTTATGGCTTACAAACTATAATAATGTTTATAATAGATCCCTAGTATATATGCTCCGTAACGTTGTTACTTTACCATTGTTTAATGTTTCAATGCTATTTGGTCTGAAGCTTAGTCAGCTTATATGACCCTGGGTGGGGTCTTTTACTTGCCTCAGCTGAGTAAAAAGGCACCTCCAATTTAACATCTCATGCAATCTACATCCAGCTGGGATGTAGCTCATGAAGAGTCCCCAGTCCAGGGATCGAATCCGGGACCTTCAGCAGAGCTGGCCAATGTGGAATTGGTGGATGCTTCACCATTGTTCGTGCACTTTGTGACCTCACCATGGCCATTGTCCTCTATATATTCTAGATATTTACAATACTTAGCTTGGAGAGCAAAACATGTAAAGAAATTTATATTTTTTTTGAGAGAAATTTAACTTGAAATTTTCTGTGCTCTGGAGTAGATTTTATCGGCAAATGTCTCTTGAATAAGCAAAATTCATATCAGATATGCTCTATTGGCAAGCATACAAGTGCATGATGTCTTCATTTTGCAGCAGACAACTGCTATTATGGTGTCATTTGTAGTTTCAGGGCTATCCTTTCTTCCCACCTAACTCGGTGTACCGGGCACCATGGAAAAATACTGTAGAATGTCTTTCGTGGACAGATATTGTTATATAATACACTTCCTGGGATGCTCTTAGCTACATTTCTACAAGCGCTGTGAATAATGACCTCTAGATTCAGTGCAGTATCGGAGATAAATGTATTTACAAGAACTTCAGTATCTCTTTAAATTTAATAACAAATTGAGTCAAACGCTGCAGATCATCTCAATGCCTTCTATGTAGGAGGTAGCCCTTCAATGAGGTGGTCATGTGATTAATGTTGCAGGAAAATAGTTATAGGTGGCTGTTGTCACCAGGCAATATTGAAAATGTATTGCATTTAATTGTAGTTACATATTCTAAGGATGTGTTTGTGACATTTTTTCAGGCTTTTACAGTGAATGATTACATTCCTGCAGTTACTGTGAAACTATCATGAACCCCCAGTCTGCACAGATTGCACAACAATACAATTAGGTAAGTGCCATCCTTGTTTTAAATTTATCAAGTTTTATAGGAATTAGGTTTTGCATAAAGAACAATGCCTAATTGAAAGAAGATAAGGTAATGATAGTTATAGTAAAGATTCTGTGTTGATTTCGGATTAAATCATGTTGTTAACCCCTCGGTTTCTTAAGAAATCCAAAACTGCGCGGAGTTCATGGCATTGTGCAGGATGGAGAGCACTCCGGAAATGGATCAGGGGAACACGGAGGATGTAGCAGTGGTGACCACAGTGGTGACCACAGAGGAGAAAGGATCGAAGCATTATGAACAGCATCACCACCGCAATGGTAGCTGATCAAGGAGGAGTCCGAGGGTCAACTGTTATGCAACAGCTCATGAAGTTGGGATTTTGCAGGGAAATGATAGGTACCACAGTGAGCAGGACTGCCATCATCATGTGGGGGGGGGGGGGCGCTTCAGAATGGCAAATAATTGAGCCACTAAGTACATATTTTGGTGAAAGCTGGCCAGCTTAATTGATTTAGAATAATCAACAATAGGTACAAGTACCTATGAAGAGATGCAGACCTAACAAATGATGATCCTGCCATTTCTGCCACAACTATCGAGGGTTGCTCACAGCCCAGTTCTTGGCTGTATATATGTGCTGAAGGCCTAATTTTGCACATGCCATGTGCCATTCTAGTTTTTTTTTTAAAGGTATTACTGCAGTTAATGTTATTATTATATGGACTTCAGTTGCCCAAATGTCTCTCACTATCTGAACAGCTTGAGCCTATCTTGCCAGTGTTATTCTAATGGTTTACCATAATGGATAAGAGCCTTGTTCGTTATGACGAGGGTTGACTGTATGTTTGTGATCTAGTCTTGGTATTGGTTTTTTCATTGGCTAACCGGTTTGTTTACCTTACAGCTGCTTGGCCTCGGCTGCCTGCAGTTCATCCTTGATGGTCATGGCTCAACCTCCCGACTCCTTGTCAGATCATACCGCAAGCTACAGCCATTCATCTGCTTCAGAATGGCAAATAATTGAGCCACTAAGTACGTATTTTGGTGAAAGCTGGCCAGCTTAATTGATTTAGAATAATCAACAATAGGTACAAGTACCTATGAAGAGATGCAGACATAACAAATGATGATCCTGCCATTTCTGCCACTACTATCGAGGGTTGCTCACAGCCCAGTTCTTGGCTGTATATATGTGCTGAAGGCCTAATTTTGCACATGCCATGTGCCATTCTAGTTTTTTTTTAAAGGTATTACTGCAGTTAATGTTATTATATGGACTTCAGTTTCCCAAATGTCTCTCACTATCTGAACAGCTTGAGCCTATCTTGCCAGTGTTATTCTAATGGTTTACCATAATGGATAAGAGCCTTGTTCGTTATGACGAGGGTTGACTGTATGTTTGTGATCTAGTCTTGGTATTGGTTTTTTCATTGGCTAACCGGTTTGTTTACCTTACAGCTGCTTGGCCTCGGCTGCCTGCAGTTCATCCTTGATGGTCATGGCTCAACCTCCCGACTCCTTGTCAGATCATACCGCAAGCTACAGCCATTCATCTGCCAGTGTCTCAAGCACCAGAACCACCATGGCCTTGGCCTCCTCTGACCAGGTCTCGGACTCCACAGATTCCCTCTCACAGTAAGCCTAACAGATGTTTAAGAATTTATGTTGGAAGTGTCACAAACTACCATTATATCAATTGAGTGTAGGAAATAATTTAAATCTCTGTCATCAGTTACAGTGTAATGAAGCTATCAGAAACATGAACACACACACAGCAAAGTTTAAAAGGATCTTCCTAGCTTGGTTATATTTGATGCTGAAAAATAAAATCTTGTAACCAATGTCAAAGTCCAAAATGTCTAAGGAAAAGCATTGTATGTGACCCTTTTATTGGATATTTTTCATAACGACTGTATTGTGTTACGAGAAGTGTTACTTGATATTTTAAATGCCTTATGGAGCTAATTATTGACCCATTGGAGCCAGTATTGCTTGAATGATCATATACCAACTGCATAATTTTTTTTTTTGCAAACAGGCATTAGCAGATTTGAAAGATCACAGGTCAGATGCAGAATCTCAGAAGTTTGAATTGGAAGCTGTGCCTTGCCCACCCCTGCCTCATTCTGCAGAATCTCGAAAGTTCGAATTGAAAGCTGTCTTTCCCACCCCTGCCTCATACCAGTCCTGTTGCATCCTCTATTGAGGTACTTAATCTGATATTTTTTTTTTACAGTTACATAAGCAATTGTTAAAGAATTCATTATATATATTATTCAATGCAGAAATTTGAACAGCTCTCCTGTTACTGGGCAACTAGTGAAAAAAGGTACATTCTTGTCGTGTGGCAATGCCAAATTAATGAATGTAAGTCTGTACATGTGAACAATGACTGTCATGGGTAAAATACTGATTCATTGTGGTCAAAAAGTTCCCTGTGAAGGGAGGTATTCAGACGTACTTATCCTTGCAAAGGTTCAGCCATACTCCAGAATATTATGAGCTAGGGAGTAACGAAATTGCAGATGATTGATATTCATGAGCTTATGACATGATCTGAGTGTGACATGTAATTTACTTAGGTGGGACAGGCTGGCATTGCATAATTATTTATAATGATAAAATATGCAAATGGTATATTTTATTACATGAAAGAGACTATTGTGAGTGTTACAATAGCATCATATCACAACAAGTCCTGGATACAAGTTAGTGAAAAATATCACATTGGTATTGGAAATAACCTGCCTCTCCTAAGATGGATGAGTCTATTAAAATATTGGGTAGGGAATTCCGTAGTTAGTAAGCATTTTTATGGTAAGGGGTATGGGAGTCGTGACACAGAAAAATATGCTGTGTATCAATCAGGGATGTGATTTTTCCGTTTTTTTTCGGAAATCTGTTTTTTTTGGCATGAGAAATTGACCCTCGTGATTCGTGCAAATTCAATTTTTTTTTCTTCTTAATTTTTTTTGGGGGGGGGGGAGGGGGAGAAGTGGCTCTGACAACGAGTATCGCCGGACTTGCGGACCTCCAACTGTAATACCTAGAAGATAGCATGAAATGGCATTTGTCTCAAGGCCCGCCCAGGGATTACAAACAAGCAGTTTTTGGTGTTTGAAAGATAACTGGCAGTTTATTGTCATGATATTGTGAAAATTAGACAATTTTTTGAGTTAATCTTTTATATATATAATTTGAAGGACTCATCTGCATTGGCTGAAGAGTCCTGAAATTGAATATAGTGAATAAAATGTTTAATTAGGTAGACATTTCAATAGATGGCAGCATTGTATAAATGGCCGTACAGTTGATTCAGGTATACAATAGAATATATCAGGTCACATGACATAATGTAGGGAGTTCATAGGGTGGTAGGTGGGGATGTGGTGGTGATAGTAATGTCAGTAGAAATAGTAGATTTAAGTGACGAACCTGAATTTAGTGTTGTGACTCTTGTAGAGAAAAACTGGAATGGGGTCAACCAAGGAGGTGTCTCATTGGTTGTTGGTGTCATTGACCATATTGTTCTATATTTAGAAATTGATTGCTGGGAGGGCCCCAGACAAATGAGATTTATTGCATGAAATCTTGTTTTGTCTCAAGGCCCGCCCAGGGATTACAAACAAGCAGTTTTTGGTGTTTGTAAGATAACTTGCAGTTTATTGTCATGATATTGTGAAAATTAGACAATTTTTTGAGTTAATCTTTTATATATATAATTTGAAGGACTCATCTGCATTGGCTGAAGAGTCCTGAAATTGAATATAGTGAATAAAATGTTTAATTAGGTAGACATTTCAATAGATGGCAGCATTGTATAAATGGCCAAAAGCTAAGTGGAACTTAGCTGCTGCCATAAAAAAAAAAGAAGAAAATAAGACGCAATAGACATAAACAGGTGCTGCAAGTGCATCCGAAGCTAAAATGAACTGCTAGTTAAACAAGACTAAAGAATAACATGTGTGTAAGTATAGTACAAGAAATAGCTATGTGCTACAGGCCTATGAGAAAAAATTTCCAGTAACTACTGGATTACCTGGACAATTTCATACAAGGTTGAGTGTAATAGAATAATGTTATCTAGATAAACATAAAGTGAAAACAGAAGTAGTTCAGCACGTACATGTATAAATAAAAGCAAAAACTGACTAGTTTTTGTTCGTGGAGGCCAGTAATTACTAGGTTACTCGAACTGAACAATTGTTTTGGCCAATTGAGCATTATACAGTCACAAAGAGGAAATAATAAGAGGAAAAATAAGCCCAGCAACTACTTGGTTACCCGGACTGAGAAGTAAGTACATAATGATTACATATAAGTGTCCTTCAATGGTATGAGTCTTCTGACAGGTTTTAGTCAGCATATCGTGTACACAGAAAACCTCCAGTAACTGCTGGGTTACCCGGTAGGCTTTGTACAAGTACCCAACGGACATAGACTAGGAGCGACTGAGACTCGCGTTGAGCTGCGCACTGTTGGATGTTGGAGGGTTTGTGGGGACGATTTGAGGACGGACATATTTTTCATAAGCTCGTGATTTCCATCTTCCAATAGCTTGTATTGTAGAGTGTGGTACATTGGCAGCAGCCAAGTCAGTAGTGCGGCCAATCCTAAAGGAATGAGTATTGTAAAGTTGACGTGGGAGATTGAGGTAAGACAAACTGCTATTGAGTACACTTGTTGCTGATGGCGCGTAAGGGGTTGTAATGCAATGGTATAGAGTGGGATTTGATATTTTATTAAAGTTGCAAGCATTTACAAAATGGTAGATGTTTGAACATGAGTATTTGATTTAAAATGTATAATCCCAATAGAGATTTAGTTTAAGAGTAATACTATGTTACATAAATGTAGGACTAGTGAAGACTAGGTATTGACTTCAACAATCCAGATAAATGATGAGAACATAATCTACAAGAGTAATATAAGCAAAATAATGGATTTAGATTGGAGTTATAAACATTAGTATAAACATTAGCGAGCTATACATGACATGTAAAGAATGTAAGCAATTGGCATATAGTAATGCTACAAAACATGAGGATGTAAATTTGTTTAGAGTTCATGGATAGATGTTGGGAAACCCTCGAAGAGCGCCATAAGGAGATGACTGAACAGGCATTGACTGGGTTCCCAACCTGAATCCAAGATCAAGTCTCTGATAACACCGGTCGAAGCTGGGAATCATCCGGCATGGCCGGAATGACACCCCATATGGGCTTAGATAAAGATGGTGCCCTCTGGCATGGCCAGAAGGGGCAGTGGTAGAATACAGGAGAGAAAGACATATTGCTGGATGTGCCACCTGGCATGACCGGAATGACAAGTGGAAGAATGGAGATATGGTGAATGTGTCACCTGGCATGGCCGGAGTGACAAGTGGACGTATTGGTGACATGGCCAAGGTATCACCTAGCACCTGGAGAACAATTGGGAAGAATGGAACGTATGGATGGCTGTGTCACCTGGCATGCCCGGAGTGACAAGTGGGAAATGGATATGCTGGGTGTGCCACCGGGCATGGCCGGAGTGGTCACTGAGGGAGAATGTGATGCCGGGGCCACATGTACTGGAGATAGGCACTGCTATGCCAACGGCCAGCTGTGCGGATGGTGTTGTCAGTGTGCTGGTCTTGTGCGAGCTGGGTAGCTCGTCCAATACGAAAGAATGTTGGCAAGATCGACAATAGTGGTCGCTATGTGCAGTGGATCTGCACCATCCGCAATATCGTTCGAGCCATACTGTAAAATGACAAAGTCTGGGGAATATTTATGCAGGTCGTGGTCAGGGAGAGCAAAATTTGAATGGGTTACCCTGGCACCACGTTGTCCAATGAGTTTTAAATGAGAAATTCGATCTGACACCTTGAATAGATGTGGCAGTTGAGTAGAAGTGATGGAGGATTGTGAAGAGATGGAATGAAGAGTGCCATGTATAAAACTGTGGCCTAAAACAAGGCCGACAAGACCATGTGGCATTGCTCAAAAAGTTTTTTACAAACAGTACTCGCACAGATTCGGCCGTCAGGCTGCACTGCAGGCACTTGTCAGTGTTTACGTGCGTCAAGCATGATGTCGTGGAGAAACAGGAGTGGTCGTAGAGGCAGGCAGTTGGTCTCAAGTGACGAAATATTTGTAATTATTAAAGTTAGTGGAGGAAGTTGTAGTGCAATGGCGAATCTGAGTTCGAAGAAGCCATGCAGTGATTGGCTGGTAGTGGTCATGTGACCGCTTTTGGCACGAGAGGCACTGAAGGGTTTTCCAGAAATTGCTTGTCATGCAAAAACCCAGCTGTACATGCACAAATGGTTGATATATCATTTACATTTATAAGTTATGCAGTTCAGCATTGGGTAACAGTAAGAAATTAAGAAGTGTCTGACCAAATGTGGCATAAATTGTTTTTTTCTAATTTTAGTGGAAATGCACATTACATAGAAAGCTGTAAGTTCACGATTTGGTAACACTAAGATAAAAAAAAAATCAGCCCTAACATGAAAAGCAAGTGTGGTAAAAAGCAATGACCAACAGTTATAATAATCGACATAGAGTGGTCACTCTCAAGGGTGTGCTTTTTTAATTAACTGCTACTTCAGGTGACATCAAATACAACTTCTCAGACATGCCAATATGATGAGCGATTGGTTGACAGAAAAATGAAAAGTTGCTATATTATTTCACATGAAATTAATTTTTGACCAATGGACCCTTAAAAATGCCTGGAGAATGATTTCAGTAGCTGAAGACCAAATAAGCGTCACCTAATGGTTGCATGAGTTTTACAATCAGCATGCATAAAAATGTGTCCAGAGGGTCTAGTTCCCTCATTTGTACATCTGAGTATCCCTGTGAAATGTCTGAAATCTATTTGTCTTTGCTGTTTTTTTTAACACTATCATTCATTAACAATATGTGGATTTTTGGAACCTTCTCTTGTGGCAGTTGACCTGTGCTCAGGTAGCAGCAGATGACACTGATATCACATGTAATTATTCTGCAGCTACGAAATGGCCCGCCAAGCTGTGTGGATTCTGCAAGATCCCATCATGCCAAGGCCAAGAAAAAGAAGGCTAAAAAGATTAAGAAGGTAAGTTGTCTTATTTGTGATTATTTTTTGAATGTTTTGAAACATTCACGTTTGATTTTGAACAGCATGGATTTATTGCTAAACAGAGATGCCCTGTGGATGAAGAAATATGTCAATTATTACATTATTTATTAGATAAGTCTGCTTTGTATGGTACATATTGTAATAAATCCCTACCTAAACCTTTTTTTCCACAGGTGCCCTGGTTTTGCCCGATGTATGCCCCGGAATCAAGTAGTAACAGTGGAGTGAAGTCAAGTACTGATGATGCAGCTAATGCAGAGGTCAGACATATTTCAGCATTGACACTGACTGAAGTTGCTGAAGAAACATTCTTCAATCTTGAAATTCAGTGCCTTTTTGTCTTCATGGAAGTATTACGAATGCTTCTTACAATTCAGACTTGGCACTTTATGGCACTATGCCAAATCAACTAGTCCTAACCCAAAATGTAATTGCCACAGGAAATCTAGCCACATTCAGTAAAGACCTTTTGTAATGAAATGTTCATGATGAGTTATTATATTTCAGAAAATCCGGAAAACCTACACAGAAGTAATGGAAATGGCTGTTGTTTTGTTTGTGATGGAACTTTTAATGACTCGAAGTCGCATTACCTACGCCATTGGGAGAATGCTTGTAACTTGGTAATGGAAGGTGAGTGTGGCAGTAAGTTACATACTGGAACATGTACTTACTCCTACTTGTTGCTTGGTCTTTGTCACTTGTGCTTTCACATTGTGCATCATATATTTCTAATATCCTTTGTGCTATCCCGCGTGTTTTTGGATAGCAACTACCTTACAGTGTTGTCATTTATAAATCAATTAATAGATTCCTGAGTTTAACAATGAACTCTTTTGCAGCCAGATTTCCAGTAGTTCTATGTTATTTTCACATGTGTGCCATATTTGCAGATGGATCTAAAATACTAAAATGTCAGAAGTCATCACACCGTAACAGAGCCCACTATCACTGTCCTGAGTGTGAACGCACTTCCATCATTAATTCTTGCCAAATGGAGAGACACTTGTTGGACAGACATGTTATTCAAGTGAGGAGAGCTGGAACAACCAGAAAACTACGAACTGAGCAGAGTAAGGTAAGGCAAGAAGGAAAAATTGTGATTGATCTTGTTGGCCCATTCATATTTCTGGGAATGTCAATAAAAAGCAATTGTATTTACAGTTGAGGCTCACGTCCCTGTGGTTGCAGCTACTTAATTAAATTATATAATATTATGTGGTTGTAGATAGGAAAAGGGGAAGTTACAGACTAGTATTTGCTTGTGTGCCATAAATTATAGTTTCATAACTATAGTTGTATTCTTTGAGCTTTGCTCTTAATATCTGGCTGATATGTGATATATTTATTTTCTCAAGAATGTTCTGATGATGCTAAGGATGTGTTCTCTTCTCAGGATGCTGCATCACCAAGAGTTTTCCAAGGTAGCAACACCAAATCAGTTGCTTGTGGTGTGTGTGGGCAATCATCCCTTGGTAAACATATGAAAACACACAATGAGGAATATTCACCTTTTGTAGCTACCTGTGTGGATTTAGAGCAAGGAATTTATCTTGTGAATCGTGGGAAGTCTGGCACTCAGAAACCAATTCATGTTAAGAAGTTACACTTCGGACAGTCAGCAGGGATAAAATGTTCCAACCCCGAATGTGACGTAGCATACTCCGCGATGTTGTGAGGTAATCAGCCTGGATGGGATTGTAATCATGTCCAAGCAATCACCAATTGCCCACCATTCGAAGAACCAGCTGAAGTTGAAGAAATACATCTAGATGAATTGCATACTGCAAGAATTGTCAGTGACTGCAGTGTTGCACAGGCTGTCGCAATTGTCAGGGACTTGTCGGGGCTGCCAGTGGTTCCCTATATAAAAAAAGATGGCTCTTCTCACAAAGATATATTCTACTCTGTTAAGAACAAAGATAACAAGTCAATCAGAGGTGGAATATTTGGAAGAGTTGTTGTGGCATTTACTGATGGTAACATTAGATGTGACTGCTTGAAAGGACATTCCAGAAGGTGGTGTGGCCACAAAACCCTTTGTTTGTGGTTTATCAAACAAAATAAAGACCATCTTTTGAAGTCATTCACTGAAAAAGAAGAAGATGAAGAAATTACTCCAGAAGATGGTGATAATGAAGTTTGCTTTCCTCCAAGAGGTTGCAATGAGCTCAAAAATATTGTTAACTATCTACACAAGTATAAGCGTCTTCCAGCTTGCTCTGATGTGACATTCAATGAAGAAGAAAATTCCTTTAAACCAGTGGAGAGTGTGTGTATATGTTGGGAAGAGTTGCAAGCGAAGTTGCTTATAACAAAAAAAAGTGAAAGTGCTGCTTCCTGGAAAGGCACTTGGTGGTAAGTGTTCAGGGTACAAAGTAAATTTTTGAACGTTACACTAAGGAAACTTACTGGTCTAAAAATAAAAAAAAGTTGTTGCAACGCCTTTGCGCCATTCAGTAGGCGCTTCTTTTGAAGTATCGCCTTGTTTGATTGGCTGAACAGCCGTGAAATTAATTGTTTTTTAATTACCTGCCTTGACCACTTTCATAGTTGTGGACAAGTTCTTATACAAAACAAGAAAATGTTTGGTCATAGTATGGAAGTGGTCAAGCCATGGATGTGATTTCAGGTAAAGTTTTCTTTGTGCGTTAGGCCACACAAGATTATTGGTTCTCAAGCACGTCGGCATTCGGTTTAAGTCAGTACATTAAACACCTTTTTTTTCCCATTAAAATTAAGGTTAAAACATAGTACCATGCCACCTTGTTGGAATATTGCTAACAGCGTCAGTGCTCATAGTAGCAGATATCAGCATATTTGTATCCAAAATTGCAATTTAACTCAGTTGATGTATGAAATTGATATTTAAGGCAATAATACCAATTAGCTGCAAAGATTATAATATATATGTTGCATCAAAGTTCAGAATTAACAGAAGTATCCCTCATCTCATCTGGAGTGGATGACATAATTACAGGAAAAAAAATCCCCCTTATCTAATGTCGCCATGAGAGGCCTGAGAACCAAGTAATTATTTAGATAAGATCGAGTTGTTTTGCTTTACTCTCAAGCAACCATGATGACATCAGAATTAATAAATTGCAGTAAATCTTTCTCACTTGTGATTGAATTAAATGAAATCATGAGTATTCGTAAAAATACTCTTTCACAGATAACACAAATTTTTCATCCACCCACAAATATGGAGCGTCATACATCTGGATAAGTTTGTATTTGGTCAAAAATATGCTGAAACCAATTATAGGGTGTCATGCTTGTGTTTGTGACCTTATGATGTACTATTCACTAGGCTGTTATAGTCTATAATCATTGACTAGTGGTGATATCACAGGCTTTATGCCTTACAAATATAGTCTTCCACACTTTAACACTAATAAACTACCTTCACAATTATTTTTATTCCCGTAGGGAATTTTGAAACCTACATGTAAAAGTATATTTGTGGGGGTGCTTTGGTTGTTACAGTACATATGTGCATTTCAGTCTCTGATCTTGAGCCACTGACCAAAGAAGAAATAGAACAGATGAACAGCATCGACATGGAGGTGTTTTGGTGGGAACGGGAAAAAGAAAGTATTGCCATAGGTTTACTGAGATGTGAGTATAGATGTACAAAATTTGAACTCAGGTATTGTGTCTACAAAGCAACTTCTACTGTCAGAACTGGCTGTAATGCCATTTGCCTGAATACAGTATTTGCATTTCTTTAAAGAGAGAATTGGATTCTATGTATGTAATTCTACGTGGATGCTTAAGGTTGTTTTTGATTTTTTGAAGCTGGTGATGAGAACCCTTTCAAACTGCATCCATCCTACTCGTGGGCACCTTGGGTCTGTCCAAGAAACCGTAAAGCAACTGGCGTCCTCAACACTGAATTCCTCAAGTGTCCCGCACAACATAATATCAACCTGGATGATATTGATGATCCCACTCAGCTTGACAATATTACCGGCGAAATGCTGTTGAAATGCTGGAATCCAAAGATGTGAGTATGTCAAGTGTATGATATTCCCTGAATCCCATGTAGAAAATCTAGCTTTAATAAATTCTCAAGAGTTGGTGCCAACACAGTCTTGATATGACCAAGTTACCTTTCATACATGTGGGCCAAATTAGAAATGGCCTGACCTCTGGTGACTCACGTTATGGTTGTAAAGAGTCCTCTGCACCCTACGTTGCCATGGTTACAATTTGTCACAAAAAATAAAACAGTGCTATAAATTAATACTATGACATACCACTGCAAAGATGTTAAAAACAATGTGTGTACTTGTTTGTCAACAAGCAATCTGACCTGGGTTATAGCCCACTGACCCACTTGGTCACAGCCTAGCAGAGGAAGATGGCTCTGAGCGGCTGATGCTTGTAACAGTCCACAGTTGACAAAAAACCTGGATTAACATGAGGCAGTGGGATAAATATTGGTGAAAACATGCTGTTATGACACTAGACAGTCCCTTCAAACTATTGACAGTACTTTCTGGGGGGAAGGAAATAAGTCAGTTTTTTTAGATAGATTCACGGAGTATCTCTTTTAAAGAAACAACTTTTCGTGTTTAAGGGGGCTCGTTAGTAGTTGTTTCCTTTAAATTTTGTATGATCCACCCAAAATGTTTAGAATTGTTCATTATGCAATACTAATAGAATATGACAGTCCTGAACCTAAAAAAAAAATGAGAAAAGGCTTTTTATGTCCCTTCACACACAGGCTGAAGGTTTATGTTCCTCTGTGATTACGATACAATGTCCCTGATGTTAAATATGATGGGAACATCTCTTTAAAAAAACGAGGCAAGGACTGTTTTGCTGGATATCTAAGAAGTTATCTGATTTTTTAGCATTAAATTAAATGATAGGAAAAAAGTCTGTCTTATAGAAATTTTATAGAAGAGGAAAATCACTTTCTCCTTGAATGCTCAAACTATGAACATGAAAGAAATCCACTTCTAAACTTAGTGTATCAGGTAGTATATCAGGTTTTACCAGGGTCAAATAACTACAACAGAAGACCTCTTTATGAAGATCATGTCAACTAAAGATATCCTTCAGGCTCTGGGGAAATATCTATTTTATAGCATCAGTAAATACAAATTAATACATTTTGGAAATAAATAAAAATGGACTCCGGGCACCTAATTATTGTGGGCTCTGCATGGTATGTAAAATGGGCCAATAACATATGGTCACAAGGTGGACCTACATGGACAGTTAATTGTATTTGCGTAAATATAGTAATGTTATAACATAAAATTTATAGTAAACATTTACAGATTGCATAACATGGTGCCGATGTTGTGCTTACCAACATAATGGTCTATATATTTGTGTACTATTGGCAACATGGTGCTCATACCTTTTAGAAGTTGAATGTTTTTAAAATAATGTTTAATTTTATATATATATATATATATATATAATAATAATGTGTAGATGTAGTACTTGTAGTTTAGTTTGACACATAGGTGTGTATTGACCTTCTGTTTTGTCAATAAAAGAAATTCATTCATTATAGTTACAGTTAACTGCTAAAGCTCATAGTACCTCACGTGAGATGCAAGTCTGCTTCTATTCATTAGCAGGGTTCTTGCTAGCAGTAGCCACGTAGCATTATGCTAATCTAATAGCCATGTGGCTAATCTAATTTGGTACTTTATCATTTGTGGCTAATTTTCAGATGACCATTTACTGTACAATCTATCCAACAGTGGCTAATCATTTTCAAAGTTGGGAGAGATCCCTGCATTAGCCGTATTTATTGTCAGGCTTTGTGTGAAGTGACTTATTTGCAACCTTTTCGAAGTATGTTTGTCATATTCACTGTAGGATTAAGACACTTCACAATGTTATATTATGAAATATAATCATTTAGGATGACTTTTTACAGAAGCATAGTCTTGTTTTCAGATGGTGTATGTCCCAAATATATGCAACTCTGTGGGTGTTGACACCAAGAAACTTGGAGGCAAAAGAGATATAATAATGGCCTTATGGCGGACATTGAGGGACAACTCCGTGTACCATAAAGTGTTCAAGAATATACATGGAACAAGTGGTGAATGTTGGTTTTAAGTTAAATACTACAGCATCATTAATCTTAGGGCAACTGTTTAATTGGCCGGTTCATCAGTTAAAAGCATTTTCTTTCATTTGGATAGCTTTTTCAGTGCTACAAAATCATTTGACTATCCAGCTTTAAGTAAAGTTTGAACTAGGGTTGGTGGAATAATGATTATACTCTATTATGAGTGTCGTCTTCAATAAGCTGATCGATAGAAAATTTTGAGTAACACATTTATGGTTAAACTGCTAGGGTTTTGCAAGAACGATTATTAAGCAAAAAGGTCTTAGCTTCATTTTGACAGTTGTGGCATGATTCCTGGCCTGTGAAGCATCAGTACTCGCGAGTGATAAATGGAAAAACTAGTGTTGATGTTTTTTATCTATACAAAATTGGCTGACAATTCCATCATTGTTGGTTCATCTGATAATCAATTGCAAATACCAATTTCTTGCTATCATTGATTCACTAGCTAATTCACTAGTTTGAACTGCATATGTTAATTTTGATTTTATCTTCATGTTATTGCAGGTGGTTTTGTATTGGCAACATGCCCGCATCAAGTAGTTTATGCTCTGAAACATCTCATAAGAGCAGAAGGTCCCAGAGATCATACGGACCTCCTCTTCAGCCTAAAGGTTCCGCCAAATGTCATCATAAATGACATGGCGCATATGGTCGTCAGGCTGATTTTGTCTATCCCAATAATGGTAGACTGGCAGCAGTAAACGACATGAATATTTCATCAGCTCAAAATGGCAATTTGGAGTTATCATATCCATGGCTTGATTCTCGCAGTCAAGCTCACTTCAGCCGCAATGAGATCACCGAGAATCATCCTGTAACAGGTGTCGCCACACGATTTTGTCTTTTTGATAAATTGCATGTGCGGAACACAAAGAAAAGAGGAAATTTTGCGATACATTGATATTGTGAGAGATTACAACACCAGATTAACAGCCAGGCTCAAGAGCAACTTTTTTCTCAATTCTCACGAAATTCTCATTTTCTTAATGTAATGAGTTTGGGATCACACTTGCTTGTGAACCGAGCAATCATAAATGACAGCAACATCGAAAAGAATGAACATTTATACTGTTCTTTTGTCTGACCTAGGCAAGGTCGTTTCACATATTCCACAAAAGGCAACAATCAGCCAACTTCTGCTTTTCATTCACCACCTAATGTGTCGTCCAGTAAAACAGATCGCACCAGCTCCCATAGCACCTCCCAGGCTAATGCATTGGGTACATTTGTAAGCAGAATTTCAAAGCAAATGTCTACCGTAATTACTAGGCTTCAAGATGAAAGGAGGAGTTGTTTTACTAGTCTTTCCGGAAAAGTTCAAGAAGCGAGACATATTTTTAAATCTACTTCTTCGCAAATGACCAACAGCAGTCTTCAAAATTCGGAGAAAAATTTGAAATACATTCAACATTACTTTATGCAAGACCTTCATGTGACCTGCCTGTTTTAGAGCAAGATGGAGTGAAAATGCAGACTCAGGAGTCTTATCCCCTGTGCGGGCTTTCTGCAGCCAATAATGCCATGACAAATATGAAGATTGGGTATCAGTAGATTAGATTTTCCAACTGCTGATGAACTTTTTGTGGAGCAGACTTTGCAGAACGCCCTCTTTGCCAAATTAATGCCCTTGAGGGATCGCAATGAAAATTTTAATGTATCAGTGTTGGAAAAATGCCTAAAAGAACGAGGCTATTCATTTCAATGGGTGCAAAATATTGTATCTACAGTTTAAACATAAATCCATTGGACGTCATCGATAATCTTATAGCACACAGGCAAACCATATCTCGGTTACTAAAGCTTAGCCAGAGGGACCATTATGTGATCGTAAAATACATATCACCAATATTTTACTACATGGACAGTTTGTCTGATGAAATTAAAACACTGACATCCCAAGATGTCCAAAAGATTTTACGTGCAGAATGTAACCGGCCAGGGCCTGCCATAATTGTAATTTATAAGGATGTAATGCCTGGAGTTGCTTTGAGTGAGGTACATGATGTGACAGACTCCGGCTCAAATCATCATGCAAATGATGTTGACAGCTCCGCTGGTGCTGATGAAATGCAATACGAAGAACCGGTCATAGACCTGAACTGTTCGGGAGATTCTGTAAATATAGACTTCAGTAAACCAGATTTACCAAAAGATTTTGAAAGTTTCTTAGATTTTGTGTCTGCAGAAACTGACAAATCATCAATTCTTGCTAATGTGCCACTTCCGTCTGATCAGCTCGAGGATCGAGTTTTCATCTGTGACTTCTGCCTTGAAACAGATCCAGATGTCATTCCTTTATTCAAGAATGAAGAGGACATTGTTGTTCAGGCCAACACCACAGACAGAGACAATGTTCAGTCCTGAAAGGCATGTCAGTGTTGATACATTATTGTCTTGTAACAAAAGGCTAAATCTCACAGATCAACAAACGACATAAACAGACTTCAGTTTCCGGCTTATTCGAACTATTTTATTTGTACATGTATTCTTACACAAACGTGCATAATTAAAGAAGTAGTTCTTAGTGAACTATTTATAGCATTGTTACATCCTTTCTTCTCCAACAAAAACAAGTAACCTTAATTAGGGGAACTTTACAACTGTGAATGTAATTATGAAAATTTTACAGCTGGTCTCATTAACTATCTATAGCAACAATAGAACAATCTGTAAAATGTGTCAAGTGACACCTAAAGGCAATTATAACTATCATAGTAAGCTACTGTAACAAAGTAGTAGAAAATCACACTTAAAGGTTAATAAACATATTGCCTCTTAGAATGAAATATCTGAACTATTTAATACAACTCATTAACTACAATAATTTGACTTATTAGAATTATTTGCAAACAAATTGATTGAAATGTTTTGGCATCTTAGATACTCTGCCACTCCTAGTTGTCATTGTCTTATTACTAGGTATTGGAAAAAGACATCATGGCTGTGAAGAGATGCACATGCATGTAGGAGGCTCCTATGAAATAGGTTCCTTTGGGCGGTTATAGGAAGAACTAAAGGTCAAAATTTGCACCAAGTGGACATAACCATACAGAGAACAAGACAGGAGGAAGACTGCAAGAAAAAGTCCTGGGTTTTATGGTGGATTATCGTTTTTTGAATCTACCTATGACTCTAATATTGCTGATCAGTGAAGCATGAAGATTATGCAAATTTGAAAGCATGTTTTGAAAAATCCATGCAATGCCAGGAGTGACCAGTTTGTTATGCTATTCCATGACTGAGACAAACAACAAGATTTTCTTATCAACTACTAAATGAGTGAAACTTAAACAACAAACATTGTCCATGTGGCTGTCATCTGTTGAGAAAAGTTAAATATCAAAATGAAAAGCATTTGAAATAAGTGCTCCACCATAAAATTATCCATGAGTCTTATGAAGCTTCGAAATAAGAAAACCCTAACAACAGATGAACCCCAGATTACTGACGAGACTTGTTCAGATGACAATGCAAGGTATTTAGCTCGTGTAAAAAACATTGCAATGGAAGATGCTGCAAAATCTAACACTGATAAAATTGATTGTTCCTTGGATGAGATCCAAGATGAAGAGGAGGAATTAGTTGATGAAACCGAAATGGATGCTGGCCAGATCCAGATTATGAAATATCTCAAATCCTTGAACTTCAAAATGAAAATGCTCTGTCACAATGTTGACAAAATTGAAGGGAAAGTCTCAGAAATTGAAGCCAACATCCCCAAAATAAACGAACTAGAGAAAAAAGTAAATGAAAGTTGCGAAGTGATGGATAAATGCAAAACAGAAGTAAATGAACTCCAGCAGAAGTATGATGCACTTCTTGAGCGCCATCTTCATCTTGACTCATACAGTAGACGAGAAAATCTACTCTTCCATGGCATCAGGTTCGATGCAAGTGAGAACTGCAGTGCCAAACTGAAGGAAGTGTTTAAAACTCAAATGCATATTCCACCTATTATGGTCGATAACATTAAGTTTCAACGATGTCATAGACTTGGTAGGGGCGTAAACTCTCCTATCATATGCCGTTTTGCATTCAGTGAAGACCGGAATGTGGTATGGGAAAAAAGATTCTCGATCAGAAAAACCACAATCTATGTCACAGAGAATTTCCCTGCAGAGATAGAAGACAGGCGAAAGAGGCTATACCCGATTTTGAAATCTGCAAAGGCCAAACAAATGAAAGCCACAATCAAATACGACAAGTTGATTATTAATAGTGTGGAATACAATGTCAGTTCCCTTAACACTTTACCTCCTGATCTTGCCGCAGCAGCCATGGGCACCGAGACAAGAAACCATATTACCTGTTTCTTTACTGGAGCATCCCCTCTCTCCAACTTCCATGCTGTTGATGGTAGCTTTCTTATTGATGGAGCCAGATTCGATTGTGTGGAGAGGTACTACCAGATGTGCAAGGCTCTGTTTGCAGAGATGACCCCACAAGCTCAAAAAATAAAATCCTCAAGATCTGCTCTTCAGTGCAAAAGTATTGGGGACTCAATAAAAGTTGATGAGAACAAATGGCTTCCTGAAGCTAAGCAAGCCATGCTTCGTGCATGCCGTGCTAAATTCAACCAGCATCTTCCCTCGAGAAAATTTCTAGTTGATATGGGAGACTCAGATCTCGCAGAAGCAGGTTTTAATAAAACCTGGGGCATTGGACTCAAAATGGACAACCCTGATGCCTTCATCAAGATCAAATGGCTGGGCCAGCTTGTATTGGGGCAAGTGTTGGAAACGATCCGAAATGAACTGCAAAATATGTGAATGTTCATATGAACTTGAACTAATCTTATGCAACATAGACTATAATCTTATGCAACATAGACTATATATGTGCCTATATAAATTTTTCTGGCTGGTTGCATATTGTCCCATCTTTCTTTCAAATTACCACAATTTCATAAATTTATGACATCAAAGTATGCCCAAAATTGTATGAACATTTAATTTAAGTGCACTCTCTGTTATTACTGTATTTATCTTTTTACTTTATTATTATTATCAAATAGTGCTGATATTATGAATTCCTTAATGGTTGTCAAATATGTTCAAAGGAGAAATTGTAGGACACTCCGATAACCGCACACATTTATTATCAAAATGCTCAGATTCCTATATGTTATTTTTTTTTATTATCTGAACAGTCTTTTGTGGGTTCTTGTTTATCATGTGCCTACATCAAAAGATGGTTTTTCTTTGCTTTTTTTCTCTCGTTTTGCAAAATTATATTTGTTAAACGGAAGACACATTGACTGTTATATCCTATATTCAAATGTTTCATGTCTGCAAATCAAATACAAGTTGCTTTTTGTATCATGGGACGAGACTATTTGTTTAGTTGTAATTGACCAAGTAAACTCTTTCACTGTTACCAGCTGGTAAGACCCACATGTGAGAACAACAAACATTATGCAATGTTTGAAACCCCAGAATTAAATATATGTGACCTTAAATGGTTGTATAAATAATTTTGATCAGATAGAGTTGACCCAGTTACCAAACTGCTTTTCCAAGCATGAGTTTGTATTTTATATCTACTGTTCATGTCTGGACTGACATGTTGGTTTATTACTTATTTGATTTAACTGAAATGGACATGTTAATCACTTTCGGGAACAAATGTTGCATCACAATATAAGGTAAAATTACTAACTTAAAAAATGTTACAATAAATACTATTATATGAAATAATAGGTAAACTTGGTGTGGTATTTTGAGAATTTCATATATTTGATGAGTTTATTTTATTTATTTTTTATTATAAATTTTTTCTATTTCTAATATAAATTGTATGTCTTCTGATGTCAGATTCTTTGTATGTCTTTTTTCAGTTATGTTTAAATGTTATATGCTTGAGATGAAATGGTTTTGGTCATACTTCTTGGAAATTGCATTGTCCGGTCTGGACCATGTGTTCTTCTTTTGTATTTTTCTTTCTATGTACATTTATTTATGTTGGCTTTGTGAGATACTGTGAGGGAAACCATATGAGGCACAAACAAAATGCCCATTTCAGTAAATAACATCTTGGATAATTATGGTGGGCAAGATAAACATTCACTCCTGCATCTTTTGCAAACTTCTAATGATGAAAATCTCCAAGAAGAGCCAATTATTTTTGAAAATACAAAATATATTGACAATGAAACACTGGTTGATATATTGAAAGAAAAACATCTAGTCTTTAAAGTTTTAAGTTTAAACTGTCAAAGCCTGCATGCCAAGATCGATCCACTAAAGATTTTACTAAATGATTTACAAGAACAGGGCTGTTTCTTTGATGCTATATGTCTGCAGGAAACTTGGATAAATGAAATTAGCGACATGAGTATATTCCACATTGATGGTTATGAATTTATATCAAAATCTAGAAACTGTAGTGCTCATGGGGGTCTGGCAATATATTTAAGGGAAAAGTATAATTTTCAGCATCTGTCAACTCCTGAAAATTTTGCCACTTGGGGAAAATCAGTTCATTGAAGTAGCACTAAATGATAAGACAAATGATAAACTAATCTTAGGAAATGTCTATAGACTGCCAAGAGATACAAATCAAAATTATGAAGATTTCATGGAAGAGTTTACGGTAACCATACACACATTTGAGAACTCAAGGAGAGACATGGTGATTTTTGGAGATTTCAATATAGACTTACTTCAGATAAAGGAGCAAACAAAAGTTAATGAATTTTTTGATATGCTTATCTCGAATGGTCTTATACCCAAAATAACTTTACCAACAAGATTCTCTAGAACTTCAGCCACATTAATTGATAACGCTTTGTGTAAATTATCACACAACTTCTCAAGCACTTCTTCGTATATTTTGATGAATAATATTTCCGATCATCAGCCATGTTTCCTGTCATTGGATTATAAAAGCCTTAAACAAGATCTGCCAAAATATATAAAATTCGAAAGTTACAATGAAAGTGCATTTGAGAGATTTAAGGTAGACTTTGAAAGATATAATATAGATAGGCTATTAAATTTTGAAGAAAATGGCAACCCCGAAAATAATTACGAAATTTTAGATAGAACTATACAATATTTCAAAGAAAGACATTTCCCCTCCAGACATATAAAATTTAACAAGCATAAACATAAGAAAAACAAGTGGATTACAAATGGCATCATAAAGTCTGTAAAATTCAGGGACAAACTCTTCATACGGCTAAAAAATACACCAAATAATTCAGATCTGTATGAAACCTTAAAAACAAACTTGGCAACATACAATAAAATTTTAAAAGCAAATATTAAAGCAGCCAAAGCTTTATATTTCCACGAAATGTTCTTAAAATATAAGAAAGACATAAAAAACACCTGGTGTACAATAAAGGAAATCATAAATCGTACAAAAAAAAAAAAGAAACTTCCTACATTCTTTAAAATAAATAATGACTTAGTTTCGGACCCTTTCAAAATTGTATCAAATTTCAATTCATATTTTAGTTCTATTGGACCAAATTTGGCTTCCGAAATCGTAATTCCAGAAAACCTTGACTTCAAAAGTTATTTACAAGAACCTGTACTAGCCAATTTTCACTTCCAGAATGTAACTGAAGAACAGGTCAATATTATAATAGATAGGCTACCTGGTAAAACTAGTCGTGGGTTTGACAACCTATCAATGAATTTCATTAAAAATATCAAACATAGCATCATAAGTCAAATAACAAATATAATAAATCAGTCACTTATGAAAGGAATTTTCCCAAGCCAGTTAAAAATTGCCAAAATAGTCCCAGTTTACAAGAAAGATGATGCAATGCAAATTCAAAATTATCGCCCTATTTCAGTTTTACCTGCTTTGTCAAAAGTTTTTGAAAAATTAATGTTTAATCAACTACACAATCATTTTAAAACCTTCAATTTATACTATAAGAGCCAGTATGGATTCAGGGAAAATCACTCTACTGTGGCAAGCTGCCACTAAACATATTCCTTGATCTGTCAAAGGCATTTGACACGTTAGACCACAGAATCCTATTGTACAAACTTTCTGTGTATGGAATTAGAGGAACAGCTTATGAACTATGTAAGAGCTATTTACTTAAAAGAAAACAATATGTCAATATTGATGGAATAAAATCAGAAATGTCAGAAATTACAACAGGTGTCCCACAAGGTTCCATTCTAGGGCCTCTACTTTTTTTAATTATATAAATGACTTTGACAGATCCTCGAGTATGTTTAGGTTTATCATTTATGCAGATGATACAACCCTTCTGGCCACAATATCATCCTTGGAGCTCACTAATACTGTGAATCTTGAGCAAAATATTAATCGTGAACTCGAAAAGATCAGTAATTGGTTGAAATTAAACAAGCTCTCCTTAAATGCTAGCAAAACAAAATGTATGTTATTTCATACCATTAATAAAAGACTACCTTCTTTACACCTACACATAAACAACCAGGATATAGAGCATGTTAAAATTTTTGAGTATTTAGGAATTAAAATAGATGAAGGACTCTTATGGAATGCACACATTGAAAAATACGCAAGAAAATAACAAAAGTAATAGGAATTTTGACACATCTCAGACGCTTTATATCATCCCAAACCCTTTTAACTCTGTACAACTCTCTCATTCTACCACATTTGTTGTATGGTGTACTTCTTTGGGGCCACAAGGCAAAAATAGCATTTAAACTGCAAAAGCGAGCAGTACGGATAATTTCTAAAGAGAAATATAATGCCCATACAGAACCTCTATTTAAGAAATTCAGCATTTTGAAGTTTCATGATACTGTAAAACTGCAAGAATATAAGTTTGTACATAAATTAATTAACAAAATATTACTAAATTTCTTTCAATCATTTACATTCACCAGGCACGTTGACATCCATAACTATGCTACTCGCAGAAATGATTTGCTTATTATCCCCAGAGTCAAATATCAAATCTCCATTTGCTCTATAAGATATCGATTAGCACATATTATAAATGATGCACCACCATCCATATCAAATAGAATGAATACTCATAGTATCAAAGGTTTATGCTTTTATTTCAAAAAAATTTTCATAGAATCCTATAAAATGAGCTGCAGCATCCAAGGATGCTTTGTATGTAGCTAAAGTGACCTGCCCGTATAGGCCTTTGTAAATTAGCCCGGAACTTTGCCAACTTCCACTCACAGTCTCTCACAAACCCTCCACAGTATACTTATATAACTAAAATGCTATTTTTCATTAATTATGAAATTTTCCTCTAACCACTTTTTATTTTTTATGTTAATTCAATTTTATTTGTCTTTTATCTAATCCCTTCATAGCGATGTATTTACTAATGTTAAAATGTACTTTCAATGAAATCTTCTGGTGGCAGACATGCTAGCGGCTGTAAGCCAAAATGTCTGTCTCCAACACCATATATAAATGTATTGTATACAAATATTCTTATTGTAAATGATTATGATTATGGTTGAAATAAATGCATCTCTCTCTCTCTCTCTCTCTGTCTTGTTGTCATTTGATTTGTCAGAGGTGTTTGCTGTCGTGGTAGTAGGATTGTCTTGTCTTGACTTTGGAGTTGCGGGTTTCTGTATCGGTGTCTGTGTCATTAGGTCTTGGGTCAGAGACTGTCGTTCAGCTGTATCGGGGTTTGTAGGATTTTCAGCGGTTTCATTTTCATCAGGCTCTGAAGGTGGTGGTGCTTCTGTGGTCTTTCTCAGGTCTACCCGATTTCTTGTATATGTGCCTTTGTCAGTGGTGACCTCATATGACCTTCTGTTCAGCTTCTTGGAAACAACAGCCTTTTTCCATTCCTTTTCACCTTTGTTGGGCTTGACTCTCACTGTGTCACCTTCCTGAAGTCTTGGGAGATCAGTCGCATGTTTATTGTAGTATTTGCTCTGTCTTGTTTGCCTGCCCCTCAATTTCGCTTGTTCTTTCTCACGATTCCAAGTGCGAGGCATAAGCAGTCTGCTGGTAAGCGGCAGAAGTGTTCGGCCCCTCCTGTTATTCAGACGTTGCATAGGGCTTCCATCCATCGCTTGAGTAGGAGTATTCCTAATTTCCATCAAAACAAGAAGAGGGTCTGTATTGGACTTCCTGACCTTTCGTAGCATTCTTTTCGCGGCCTTCACTGCAGACTCTGCCTTCCCATTAGATTGGCTGTGATATGGGCTTGTCGTGACGTGTTCAAAATCCCATTCTCTGGAGAACTGTTCAAATTCCTCAGAGGTGAAGTTTGTAGCATTGTCACTCACAAGCTGTTCTGGGATGCCATTTCGTGCGAAGTGGGTCTTAAGCTTTTGGATGACAGCATGGGAACTTGTAGCATTCAATTCACACCTTTTTTTTGTTTGTTGTTCACACCTTTTTTTGGTTTGTTGTTCACACCTTTTTTTGGTTTGTTGTTCACACTTTTTTTTGGTTTGTTGTTCACACCTTTTTTTGGTTTGTTGTTCACACCTTTTTTTGGTTTGTTGTTCACACCTTTTTTTGGTTTGTTGATCACACCTTTTTTTGTTGTTCACACCTTTTTTGGTTTGTTGTTCACACGTTTTTTGGTTTGTTGTTCACACATTTTTTGGTTTGTTGTTCACACCTTTTTTGGTTTGTTGTTCACACCTTTTTTTGGTTTGTTGTTCACACCTTTTTTGGTTTGTTGTTCACACCTTTTTTGGTTTGTTGTTCACACCTTTTTTTGGTTTGTTGTTCACACCTTTTTTTGGTTTGTTGTTCACACCTTTTTTTGGTTTGTTGTTCACACCTTTTTTTGGTTTTTTCACACCTTTTTTTGGTTTGTTGTTCACACCTTTTTTTGGTTTGTTGTTCACACCTTTTTTGGTTTGTTGTTCGCACCTTTTTTTGGTTTGTTGTTCACACCTTTTTTTGGTTTGTTGTTCACAACTTTTTTTGGTTTGTTGTTCACAACTTTTTTTGGTTTGTTGTTCACACCTTTTTTTGTTGTTCACACCTTTTTTGGTTTGTTGTTCACACCTTTTTTGGTTTGTTGTTCACACCTTTTTTGGTTTGTTGTTCACACCTTTTTTTGGTTTGTTGTTCACACCTTTTTTTGGTTTGTTGTTCACACCTTTTTTTGGTTTGTTGTTCACACCTTTTTTTGGTTTGTTGTTCACACCTTTTTTTGGTTTGTTGTTCACACCTTTTTTTGGTTTGTTGTTCACACCTTTTTTGGTTTGTTGTTCACACGTTTTTTGTTTGTTGTTCACACGTTTTTTGGTTTGTTGTTCACACCTTTTTTGGTTTGTTGTTCACACCTTTTTTTGGTTTGTTGTTCACACCTTTTTTTGGTTTGTTGTTCACACTTTTTTTTGGTTTGTTGTTCACACCTTTTTTTGGTTTGTTGTTCACACCTTTTTTTGTTGTTCACACCTTTTTTGGTTTGTTGTTCACACCTTTTTTTGGTTTGTTGTTCACACCTTTTTTTGGTTTGTTGTTCACACCTTTTTTTGGTTTGTTGTTCACACCTTTTTTTGGTTTGTTGTTCACACCTTTTTTTGGTTTGTTGTTCACACCTTTTTTTGGCTTGTTGTTCACACCTTTTTTTGGTTTGTTGTTCACACCTTTTTTGGTTTGTTGTTCGCACCTTTTTTTGGTTTGTTGTTCACACCTTTTTTTGGTTTGTTGTTCACAACTTTTTTTGGTTTGTTGTTCACACCTTTATTGGTTTGTTGTGCACACTTTTTTTTGGTTTGTTGTTCACACCTTTTTTTGTTGTTCACACCTTTTTTGGTTTGTTGTTCACACCTTTTTTGGTTTGTTGTTCACACCTTTTTTTGGTTTGTTGTTCACACCTTTTTTGGTTTGTTGTTCACACCTTTTTTTGGTTTGTTGTTCACACCTTTTTTTGGTTTGTTGTTCACACCTTTTTTTGGTTTGTTGTTCACAACTTTTTTTGGTTTGTTGTTCACAACTTTTTTTGGTTTGTTGTTCACACCTTTTTTTGGTTTGTTGTTCACACCTTTTTTGGTTTGTTGTTCACACCTTTTTTTGGTTTGTTGTTCACACCTTTTTTTGTTGTTCACACCTTTTTTATTTTGTTGTTCACACGTTTTTTGTTTGTTGTTCACACGTTTTTTGGTTTGTTGTTCACACCTTTTTTGGTTTGTTGTTCACACCTTTTTTTGGTTTGTTGTTCACACCTTTTTTTGGTTTGTTGTTCACACTTTTTTTTGGTTTGTTGTTCACACTTTTTTTGGTTTGTTGTTCACACCTTTTTTTGGTTTGTTGTTCACACCTTTTTTTGGTTTGTTGTTCACACCTTTTTTTGGTTTGTTGTTCACACCTTTTTTGGTTTGTTGTTCACACCTTTTTTTGGTTTGTTGTTCACACCTTTTTTTGGTTTGTTGTTCACACCTTTTTTTGGTTTGTTGTTCACACCTTTTTTTGGTTTGTTGTTCACACCTTTTTTTGGTTTGTTGTTCACACCTTTTTTTGGTTTGTTGTTCACACCTTTTTTTGGTTTGTTGTTCACACCTTTTTTTGGTTTGTTGTTCACACCTTTTTTTGGTTTGTTGTTCACACCTTTTTTGGTTTGTTGTTCGCACCTTTTTTTGGTTTGTTGTTCACACCTTTTTTTGGTTTGTTGTTCACAACTTTTTTTGGTTTGTTGTTCACACCTTTTTTGGTTTGTTGTGCACACCTTTTTTTGGTTTGTTGTTCACACCTTTTTTTGTTGTTCACACCTTTTTTGGTTTGTTGTTCACACCTTTTTTGGTTTGTTGTTCACACCTTTTTTTGGTTTGTTGTTCACACCTTTTTTGGTTTGTTGTTCACACCTTTTTTGGTTTGTTGTGCACACCTTTTTTTGGTTTGTTGTTCACACCTTTTTTTGTTGTTCACACCTTTTTTGGTTTGTTGTTCACACCTTTTTTTGGTTTGTTGTTCACACCTTTTTTGGTTTGTTGTTCACACCTTTTTTTGGTTTGTTGTTCACACCTTTTTTTGGTTTGTTGTTCACACCTTTTTTTGGTTTGTTGTTCACACCTTTTTTTGGTTTGTTGTTCACACCTTTTTTTTGTTTGTTGTTCACACCTCTTTTTGGTTTGTTGTTCACACTTTTTTTTTTTTGGTTTGTTGTTCACACCTTTTTTTGGTTTGTTGTTCACACCTTTTTTTGGTTTGTTGTTCACACCTTTTTTTGGCTTGTTGTTCACACCTTTTTTTGGTTTGTTGTTCACACCTTTCTTTGTTGTTCACACCTTTTTTGGTTTGTTGTTCACACCTTTTTTGGTTTGTTGTTCACACATTTTTTGGTTTGTTGTTCACACCTTTTTTGATTTGTTGTTCACACCTTTTTTTGGTTTGTTGTTCACATCTTTTTTTGGTTTGTTGTTCACACCTTTTTTTGGTTTGTTGTTCACACCTTTTTTTGGTTTGTTGTTCACACCTTTTTTGGTTTGTTGTTCGCACCTTTTTTTGGATTGTTGTTCACACCTTTTTTTGGTTTGTTGTTCACAACTTTTTTTGGTTTGTTGTTCACACCTTTTTTTGGTTTGTTGTTCACACCTTTTTTTGGTTTGTTGTTCACACCTTTTTTTGGTTTGTTGTTCACACCTTTTTTTGGTTTGTTGTTCACACCTTTTTTTGGTTTGTTGTTCACACCTTTTTTTGGTTTGTTGTTCACACCTTTTTTTGGTTTGTTGTTCACACCTTTTTTTGGTTTGTTGTTCACACCTTTTTTGGTTTGTTGTTCGCACCTTTTTTTGGTTTGTTGTTCACACCTTTTTTTGGTTTGTTGTTCACACCTTTTTTTGGTTTGTTGATCACACCTTTTTTTGTTGTTCACACCTTTTTTGGTTTGTTGTTCACACGTTTTTTGGTTTGTTGTTCACACATTTTTTGGTTTGTTGTTCACACCTTTTTTGGTTTGTTGTTCACACCTTTTTTTGGTTTGTTGTTCACACCTTTTTTGGTTTGTTGTTCACACCTTTTTTGGTTTGTTGTTCACACCTTTTTTTGGTTTGTTGTTCACACCTTTTTTTGGTTTGTTGTTCACACCTTTTTTTGGTTTGTTGTTCACACCTTTTTTTGGTTTGTTGTTCACACCTTTTTTTGGTTTGTTGTTCACACCTTTTTTTGGTTTGTTGTTCACACCTTTTTTGGTTTGTTGTTCGCACCTTTTTTTGGTTTGTTGTTCACACCTTTTTTTGGTTTGTTGTTCACAACTTTTTTTGGTTTGTTGTTCACAACTTTTTTTGGTTTGTTGTTCACACCTTTTTTTGTTGTTCACACCTTTTTTGGTTTGTTGTTCACACCTTTTTTTGGTTTGTTGTTCACACCTTTTTTTGGTTTGTTGTTCACACCTTTTTTTGTTCACACCTTTTTTGGTTTGTTGTTCACACCTTTTTTGGTTTGTTGTTCACACCTTTTTTTGGTTTGTTGTTCACACCTTTTTTTGTTGTTCACACCTTTTTTGGTTTGTTGTTCACACCTTTTTTGGTTTGTTGTTCACACCTTTTTTGGTTTGTTGTTCACACCTTTTTTGGTTTGTTGTTCACACCTTTTTTTGGTTTGTTGTTCACACCTTTTTTTGGTTTGTTGTTCACACCTTTTTTTGGTTTGTTGTTCACACCTTTTTTTGGTTTGTTGTTCACACCTTTTTTTGGTTTGTTGTTCACACCTTTTTTTGGTTTGTTGTTCACACCTTTTTTGGTTTGTTGTTCACACCTTTTTTTGGTTTGTTGTTCACACCTTTTTTTGTTGTTCACACCTTTTTTGGTTTGTTGTTCACACGTTTTTTGGTTTGTTGTTCACACCTTTTTTTGGTTTGTTGTTCACACCTTTTTTGGTTTGTTGTTCACACCTTTTTTTGGTTTGTTGTTCACACCTTTTTTTGGTTTGTTGTTCACACCTTTTTTTGGTTTGTTGTTCACACCTTTTTTTGGTTTGTTGTTCACACCTTTTTTTGGTTTGTTGTTCACACCTTTTTTTGGCTTGTTGTTCACACCTTTTTTTGGTTTGTTGTTCACACCTTTTTTGGTTTGTTGTTCACAACTTTTTTTGGTTTGTTGTTCACACCTTTTTTGGTTTGTTGTGCACACCTTTTTTTGGTTTGTTGTTCACACCTTTTTTTGTTGTTCACACCTTTTTTGGTTTGTTGTTCACACCTTTTTTGGTTTGTTGTTCACACCTTTTTTTGGTTTGTTGTTCACACCTTTTTTGGTTTGTTGTTCACACCTTTTTTTGGTTTGTTGTTCACACCTTTTTTTGGTTTGTTGTTCACAACTTTTTTTGGTTTGTTGTTCACAACTTTTTTTGGTTTGTTGTTCACACCTTTTTTTGGTTTGTTGTTCACACCTTTTTTGGTTTGTTGTTCACACCTTTTTTTGGTTTGTTGTTCACACCTTTTTTTGTTGTTCACACCTTTTTTGGTTTGTTGTTCACACGTTTTTTGTTTGTTGTTCACACGTTTTTTGGTTTGTTGTTCACACCTTTTTTGGTTTGTTGTTCACACCTTTTTTTGGTTTGTTGTTCACACCTTTTTTTGGTTTGTTGTTCACACTTTTTTTTGGTTTGTTGTTCACACCTTTTTTTGGCTTGTTGTTCACACCTTTTTTTGGTTTGTTGTTCACACCTTTTTTGGTTTGTTGTTCACAACTTTTTTTGGTTTGTTGTTCACACCTTTTTTGGTTTGTTGTGCACACCTTTTTTTGGTTTGTTGTTCACACCTTTTTTTGTTGTTCACACCTTTTTTGGTTTGTTGTTCACACCTTTTTTGGTTTGTTGTTCACACCTTTTTTTGGTTTGTTGTTCACACCTTTTTTGGTTTGTTGTTCACACCTTTTTTTGGTTTGTTGTTCACACCTTTTTTTGGTTTGTTGTTCACAACTTTTTTTGGTTTGTTGTTCACAACTTTTTTTGGTTTGTTGTTCACACCTTTTTTTGGTTTGTTGTTCACACCTTTTTTGGTTTGTTGTTCACACCTTTTTTTGGTTTGTTGTTCACACCTTTTTTTGTTGTTCACACCTTTTTTGGTTTGTTGTTCACACGTTTTTTGTTTGTTGTTCACACGTTTTTTGGTTTGTTGTTCACACCTTTTTTGGTTTGTTGTTCACACCTTTTTTTGGTTTGTTGTTCACACCTTTTTTTGGTTTGTTGTTCACACTTTTTTTTGGTTTGTTGTTCACACTTTTTTTGGTTTGTTGTTCACACCTTTTTTTGGTTTGTTGTTCACACCTTTTTTTGGTTTGTTGTTCACACCTTTTTTTGGTTTGTTGTTCACACCTTTTTTGGTTTGTTCACACCTTTTTTTGGTTTGTTGTTCACACCTTTTTTTGGTTTGTTGTTCACACCTTTTTTTGGTTTGTTGTTCACACCTTTTTTTGGTTTGTTGTTCACACCTTTTTTTGGTTTGTTGTTCACACCTTTTTTTGGTTTGTTGTTCACACCTTTTTTTGGTTTGTTGTTCACACCTTTTTTTGGTTTGTTGTTCACACCTTTTTTTGGTTTGTTGTTCACACTTTTTTTTGGTTTGTTGTTCACACCTTTTTTGGTTTGTTGTTCGCACCTTTTTTTGGTTTGTTGTTCACACCTTTTTTTGGTTTGTTGTTCACAACTTTTTTTGGTTTGTTGTTCACACCTTTTTTGGTTTGTTGTGCACACCTTTTTTTGGTTTGTTGTTCAAACTTTTTTTTGTTGTTCACACCTTTTTTGGTTTGTTTTTCACACCTTTTTTGGTTTGTTGTTCACACCTTTTTTTGGTTTGTTGTTCACACCTTTTTTGGTTTGTTGTTCACACCTTTTTTTGGTTTGTTGTTCACACCTTTTTTTGGTTTGTTGTTCACACCTTTTTTTGGTTTGTTGTTCACACCTTTTTTTGGTTTGTTGTTCACAACTTTTTTTGGTTTGTTGTTCACACCTTTTTTGGTTTGTTGTGCACACCTTTTTTTGGTTTGTTGTTCACACCTTTTTTTGTTGTTCACACCTTTTTTGGTTTGTTGTTCACACCTTTTTTGGTTTGTTGTTCACACCTTTTTTGGTTTGTTGTTCACACTTTTTTTTGGTTTGTTGTTCACAACTTTTTTTGGTTTCTTGTTCACACCTTTTTTGGTTTGTTGTGCACACCTTTTTTTGGTTTGTTGTTCACACCTTTTTTTGTTGTTCACACCTTTTTTGGTTTGTTGTTCACACCTTTTTTGGTTTGTTGTTCACACCTTTTTTGGTTTGTTGTTCACACCTTTTTTTGGTTTGTTGTTCACACCTTTTTTTGGTTTGTTGTTCACACCTTTTTTTGGTTTGTTGTTCACACCTTTTTTTTGTTTGTTGTTCACACCTCTTTTTGGTTTGTTGTTCACACTTTTTTTTGGTTTGTTGTTCACACCTTTTTTTGGTTTGTTGTTCACACCTTTTTTTGGCTTGTTGTTCACACCTTTTTTTGGTTTGTTGTTCACACCTTTCTTTGTTGTTCACACCTTTTTTGGTTTGTTGTTCACACGTTTTTTGGTTTGTTGTTCACACATTTTTTGGTTTGTTGTTCACACCTTTTTTGGTTTGTTGTTCACACCTTTTTTTGGTTTGTTGTTCACATCTTTTTTTGGTTTGTTGTTCACACCTTTTTTTGGTTTGTTGTTCACACCTTTTTTTGGTTTGTTGTTCACACCTTTTTTGGTTTGTTGTTCGCACCTTTTTTTGGTTTGTTGTTCACACCTTTTTTTGGTTTGTTGTTCACAACTTTTTTTGGTTTGTTGTTCACACCTTTTTTTGGTTTGTTGTTCACACCTTTTTTTGGTTTGTTGTTCACACCTTTTTTTGGTTTGTTGTTCACACCTTTTTTTGGTTTGTTGTTCACACCTTTTTTTGGTTTGTTGTTCACACCTTTTTTTGGTTTGTTGTTCACACCTTTTTTTGGTTTGTTGTTCACACCTTTTTTTGGTTTGTTGTTCACACCTTTTTTTGGTTTGTTGTTCACACCTTTTTTGGTTTGTTGTTCGCACCTTTTTTTGGTTTGTTGTTCACACCTTTTTTTGGTTTGTTGTTCACACCTTTTTTTGGTTTGTTGATCACACCTTTTTTTGTTGTTCACACCTTTTTTGGTTTGTTGTTCACACGTTTTTTGGTTTGTTGTTCACACCTTTTTTTGGTTTGTTGTTCACACCTTTTTTGGTTTGTTGTTCACACCTTTTTTGGTTTGTTGTTCACACCTTTTTTTGGTTTGTTGTTCACACCTTTTTTTGGTTTGTTGTTCACACCTTTTTTTGGTTTGTTGTTCACACCTTTTTTTGGTTTGTTGTTCACACCTTTTTTTGGTTTGTTGTTCACACCTTTTTTTGGTTTGTTGTTCACACCTTTTTTGGTTTGTTGTTCGCACCTTTTTTTGGTTTGTTGTTCACACCTTTTTTTGGTTTGTTGTTCACAACTTTTTTTGGTTTGTTGTTCACAACTTTTTTTGGTTTGTTGTTCACACCTTTTTTTGTTGTTCACACCTTTTTTGGTTTGTTGTTCACACCTTTTTTGGTTTGTTGTTCACACCTTTTTTGGTTTGTTGTTCACACCTTTTTTTGGTTTGTTGTTCACACCTTTTTTTGGTTTGTTGTTCACACCTTTTTTTGGTTTATTGTTCACACCTTTTTTTGGTTTGTTGTTCACAACTTTTTTTGGTTTGTTGTTCACACCTTTTTTTGGTTTGTTGTTCACACCTTTTTTTGGTTTGTTGTTCACACCTTTTTTGGTTTGTTGTTCACACGTTTTTTGTTTGTTGTTCACACGTTTTTTGGTTTGTTGTTCACACCTTTTTTGGTTTGTTGTTCACACCTTTTTTTGGTTTGTTGTTCACACCTTTTTTTGGTTTGTTGTTCACACCTTTTTTTGGTTTGTTGTTCACACCTTTTTTTGGTTTGTTGTTCACACCTTTTTTTGTTCACACCTTTTTTGGTTTGTTGTTCACACCTTTTTTGGTTTGTTGTTCACACCTTTTTTTGGTTTGTTGTTCACACCTTTTTTTGGTTTGTTGTTCACACCTTTTTTTGGTTTGTTGTTCACACCTTTTTTTGGTTTGTTGTTCACACCTTTTTTTGGTTTGTTGTTCACACCTTTTTTTGGTTTGTTGTTCACACCTTTTTTTGGTTTGTTGTTCACACCTTTTTTGGTTTGTTGTTCGCACCTTTTTTTGGTTTGTTGTTCACACCTTTTTTTGGTTTGTTGTTCACAACTTTTTTTGGTTTGTTGTTCACAACTTTTTTTGGTTTGTTGTTCACACCTTTTTTGGTTTGTTGTGCACACCTTTTTTTGGTTTGTTGTTCACACCTTTTTTTGTTGTTCACACCTTTTTTGGTTTGTTGTTCACACCTTTTTTGGTTTGTTGTTCACACCTTTTTTGGTTTATTGTTCACACCTTTTTTGGTTTGTTGTTCACACCTTTTTTTGGTTTGTTGTTCACACCTTTTTTTGGTTTGTTGTTCACACCTTTTTTGGTTTGTTGTTCGCACCTTTTTTTGGTTTGTTGTTCACACCTTTTTTTGGTTTGTTGTTCACAACTTTTTTTGGTTTGTTGTTCACAACTTTTTTTGGTTTGTTGTTCACACCTTTTTTTGTTGTTCACACCTTTTTTGGTTTGTTGTTCACACCTTTTTTTGGTTTGTTGTTCACAACTTTTTTTGGTTTGTTGTTCACAACTTTTTTTGGTTTGTTGTTCACACCTTTTTTGGTTTGTTGTGCACACCTTTTTTTGGTTTGTTGTTCACACCTTTTTTTGTTGTTCACACCTTTTTTGGTTTGTTGTTCACACCTTTTTTGGTTTGTTGTTCACACCTTTTTTGGTTTGTTGTTCACACCTTTTTTTGGTTTGTTGTTCACACCTTTTTTTGGTTTGTTGTTCACACCTTTTTTTGGTTTGTTGTTCACACCTTTTTTTGGTTTGTTGTTCACACCTTTTTTTGGTTTGTTGTTCACACCTTTTTTTGGTTTGTTGTTCACACCTTTTTTGGTTTGTTGTTCACACCTTTTTTTGGTTTGTTGTTCACACCTTTTTTTGTTGTTCACACCTTTTTTGGTTTGTTGTTCACACGTTTTTTGGTTTGTTGTTCACACCTTTTTTTGGTTTGTTGTTCACACCTTTTTTGGTTTGTTGTTCACACCTTTTTTTGGTTTGTTGTTCACACCTTTTTTTGGTTTGTTGTTCACACCTTTTTTTGGTTTGTTGTTCACACCTTTTTTTGGTTTGTTGTTCACACCTTTTTTTGGTTTGTTGTTCACACCTTTTTTTGGCTTGTTGTTCACACCTTTTTTTGGTTTGTTGTTCACACCTTTTTTGGTTTGTTGTTCACAACTTTTTTTGGTTTGTTGTTCACACCTTTTTTGGTTTGTTGTGCACACCTTTTTTTGGTTTGTTGTTCACACCTTTTTTTGTTGTTCACACCTTTTTTGGTTTGTTGTTCACACCTTTTTTGGTTTGTTGTTCACACCTTTTTTTGGTTTGTTGTTCACACCTTTTTTGGTTTGTTGTTCACACCTTTTTTTGGTTTGTTGTTCACACCTTTTTTTGGTTTGTTGTTCACAACTTTTTTTGGTTTGTTGTTCACAACTTTTTTTGGTTTGTTGTTCACACCTTTTTTTGGTTTGTTGTTCACACCTTTTTTGGTTTGTTGTTCACACCTTTTTTTGGTTTGTTGTTCACACCTTTTTTTGTTGTTCACACCTTTTTTGGTTTGTTGTTCACACGTTTTTTGTTTGTTGTTCACACGTTTTTTGGTTTGTTGTTCACACCTTTTTTGGTTTGTTGTTCACACCTTTTTTTGGTTTGTTGTTCACACCTTTTTTTGGTTTGTTGTTCACACTTTTTTTTGGTTTGTTGTTCACACTTTTTTTGGTTTGTTGTTCACACCTTTTTTTGGTTTGTTGTTCACACCTTTTTTTGGTTTGTTGTTCACACCTTTTTTTGGTTTGTTGTTCACACCTTTTTTGGTTTGTTCACACCTTTTTTTGGTTTGTTGTTCACACCTTTTTTTGGTTTGTTGTTCACACCTTTTTTTGGTTTGTTGTTCACACCTTTTTTTGGTTTGTTGTTCACACCTTTTTTTGGTTTGTTGTTCACACCTTTTTTTGGTTTGTTGTTCACACCTTTTTTTGGTTTGTTGTTCACACCTTTTTTTGGTTTGTTGTTCACACCTTTTTTTGGTTTGTTGTTCACACCTTTTTTTGGTTTGTTGTTCACACCTTTTTTGGTTTGTTGTTCGCACCTTTTTTTGGTTTGTTGTTCACACCTTTTTTTGGTTTGTTGTTCACAACTTTTTTTGGTTTGTTGTTCACACCTTTTTTGGTTTGTTGTGCACACCTTTTTTTGGTTTGTTGTTCACACCTTTTTTTGTTGTTCACACCTTTTTTGGTTTGTTTTTCACACCTTTTTTGGTTTGTTGTTCACACCTTTTTTTGGTTTGTTGTTCACACCTTTTTTGGTTTGTTGTTCACACCTTTTTTTGGTTTGTTGTTCACACCTTTTTTTGGTTTGTTGTTCACACCTTTTTTTGGTTTGTTGTTCACACCTTTTTTTGGTTTGTTGTTCACAACTTTTTTTGGTTTGTTGTTCACACCTTTTTTGGTTTGTTGTGCACACCTTTTTTTGGTTTGTTGTTCACACCTTTTTTTGTTGTTCACACCTTTTTTGGTTTGTTGTTCACACCTTTTTTGGTTTGTTGTTCACACCTTTTTTGGTTTGTTGTTCACACTTTTTTTTGGTTTGTTGTTCACAACTTTTTTTGGTTTCTTGTTCACACCTTTTTTGGTTTGTTGTGCACACCTTTTTTTGGTTTGTTGTTCACACCTTTTTTTGTTGTTCACACCTTTTTTGGTTTGTTGTTCACACCGTTTTTTGGTTTGTTGTTCACACCTTTTTTGGTTTGTTGTTCACACCTTTTTTTGGTTTGTTGTTCACACCTTTTTTTGGTTTGTTGTTCACACCTTTTTTTGGTTTGTTGTTCACACCTTTTTTTGGTTTGTTGTTCACACCTTTTTTTTGTTTGTTGTTCACACCTCTTTTTGGTTTGTTGTTCACACTTTTTTTTGGTTTGTTGTTCACACCTTTTTTTGGTTTGTTGTTCACACCTTTTTTGGTTTGTTGTTCGCACCTTTTTTTGGTTTGTTGTTCACACCTTTTTTTGGTTTGTTGTTCACACCTTTTTTTGGTTTGTTGATCACACCTTTTTTTGTTGTTCACACCTTTTTTGGTTTGTTGTTCACACGTTTTTTGGTTTGTTGTTCACACATTTTTTTGGTTTGTTGTTCACACCTTTTTTTGGCTTGTTGTTCACACCTTTTTTGGTTTGTTGTTCACACCTTTTTTTGGTTTGTTGTTCACACCTTTTTTTGGTTTGTTGTTCACAACTTTTTTTGGTTTGTTGTTCACAACTTTTTTTGGTTTGTTGTTCACACCTTTTTTTGGTTTGTTGTTCACACCTTTTTTGGTTTGTTGTTCACACCTTTTTTTGGTTTGTTGTTCACACCTTTTTTTGTTGTTCACACCTTTTTTGGTTTGTTGTTCACACGTTTTTTGTTTGTTGTTCACACGTTTTTTGGTTTGTTGTTCACACCTTTTTTGGTTTGTTGTTCACACCTTTTTTTGGTTTGTTGTTCACACCTTTTTTTGGTTTGTTGTTCACACTTTTTTTTGGTTTGTTGTTCACACTTTTTTTGGTTTGTTGTTCACACCTTTTTTTGGTTTGTTGTTCACACCTTTTTTTGGTTTGTTGTTCACACCTTTTTTTGGTTTGTTGTTCACACCTTTTTTGGTTTGTTCACACCTTTTTTTGGTTTGTTGTTCACACCTTTTTTTGGTTTGTTGTTCACACCTTTTTTTGGTTTGTTGTTCACACCTTTTTTTGGTTTGTTGTTCACACCTTTTTTTGGTTTGTTGTTCACACCTTTTTTTGGTTTGTTGTTCACACCTTTTTTTGGTTTGTTGTTCACACCTTTTTTTGGTTTGTTGTTCACACCTTTTTTTGGTTTGTTGTTCACACCTTTTTTTGGTTTGTTGTTCACACCTTTTTTGGTTTGTTGTTCGCACCTTTTTTTGGTTTGTTGTTCACACCTTTTTTTGGTTTGTTGTTCACAACTTTTTTTGGTTTGTTGTTCACACCTTTTTTGGTTTGTTGTGCACACCTTTTTTTGGTTTGTTGTTCACACCTTTTTTTGTTGTTCACACCTTTTTTGGTTTGTTTTTCACACCTTTTTTGGTTTGTTGTTCACACCTTTTTTTGGTTTGTTGTTCACACCTTTTTTTGTTGTTCACACCTTTTTTGGTTTGTTTTTCACACCTTTTTTGGTTTGTTGTTCACACCTTTTTTTGGTTTGTTGTTCACACCTTTTTTGGTTTGTTGTTCACACCTTTTTTTGGTTTGTTGTTCACACCTTTTTTTGGTTTGTTGTTCACACCTTTTTTTGGTTTGTTGTTCACACCTTTTTTTGGTTTGTTGTTCACAACTTTTTTTGGTTTGTTGTTCACACCTTTTTTGGTTTGTTGTTCACACCTTTTTTTGTTGTTCACACCTTTTTTGGTTTGTTGTTCACACCTTTTTTTGGTTTGTTGTTCACACCTTTTTTGGTTTGTTGTTCACACCTTTTTTTGGTTTGTTGTTCACACCTTTTTTTGGTTTGTTGTTCACACCTTTTTTTGGTTTGTTGTTCACACCTTTTTTTGGTTTGTTGTTCACACCTTTTTTTTGTTTGTTGTTCACACCTCTTTTTGGTTTGTTGTTCACACTTTTTTTTGGTTTGTTGTTCACACCTTTTTTTGGTTTGTTGTTCACACCTTTTTTGGTTTGTTGTTCGCACCTTTTTTTGGTTTGTTGTTCACACCTTTTTTTGGTTTGTTGTTCACACCTTTTTTTGGTTTGTTGATCACACCTTTTTTTGTTGTTCACACCTTTTTTGGTTTGTTGTTCACACGTTTTTTGGTTTGTTGTTCACACATTTTTTGGTTTGTTGTTCACACCTTTTTTGGTTTGTTGTTCACACCTTTTTTTGGTTTGTTGTTCACACCTTTTTTTGGTTTGTTGTTCACACCTTTTTTTGGTTTGTTGTTCACACCTTTTTTTGGTTTGTTGTTCACACCTTTTTTTGGTTTGTTGTTCACACCTTTTTTTGGTTTGTTGTTCACACCTTTTTTGGTTTGTTGTTCACACCTTTTTTTGGTTTGTTGTTCACACCTTTTTTTGTTGTTCACACCTTTTTTGGTTTGTTGTTCACACGTTTTTTGGTTTGTTGTTCACACCTTTTTTTGGTTTGTTGTGCACACCTTTTTTTGGTTTGTTGTTCACACCTTTTTTTGTTGTTCACACCTTTTTTGGTTTGTTGTTCACACCTTTTATGGTTTGTTGTTCACACCTTTTTTTGGTTTGTTGTTCACACCTTTTTTGGTTTGTTGTTCACACCTTTTTTTGGTTTGTTGTTCACACCTTTTTTTGGTTTGTTGTTCACACCTTTTTTTGGTTTGTTGTTCACAACTTTTTTTGGTTTGTTGTTCACAACTTTTTTTGGTTTGTTGTTCACACCTTTTTTTGGTTTGTTGTTCACACCTTTTTTGGTTTGTTGTTCACACCTTTTTTTGGTTTGTTGTTCACACCTTTTTTTGTTGTTCACACCTTTTTTGGTTTGTTGTTCACACGTTTTTTGTTTGTTGTTCACACGTTTTTTTGGTTTGTTGTTCACACCTTTTTTGGTTTGTTGTTCACACCTTTTTTGGTTTGTTGTGCACACCTTTTTTTGGTTTGTTGTTCACACCTTTTTTTGGTTTGTTGTTCACACCTTTTTTTGTTGTTCACACCTTTTTTGGTTTGTTGTTCACACCTTTTTTGGTTTGTTGTTCACACCTTTTTTTGGTTTGTTGTTCACACCTTTTTTTTGTTTGTTGTTCACACCTCTTTTTGGTTTGTTGTTCACACTTTTTTTTGGTTTGTTGTTCACACCTTTTTTTGGTTTGTTGTTCACACCTTTTTTGGTTTGTTGTTCGCACCTTTTTTTGGTTTGTTGTTCACACCTTTTTTTGGTTTGTTGTTCACACCTTTTTTTGGTTTGTTGATCACACCTTTTTTTGTTGTTCACACCTTTTTTGGTTTGTTGTTCACACGTTTTTTGGTTTGTTGTTCACACATTTTTTGGTTTGTTGTTCACACCTTTTTTGGTTTGTTGTTCACACCTTTTTTTGGTTTGTTGTTCACACCTTTTTTTGGTTTGTTGTTCACACCTTTTTTTGGTTTGTTGTTCACACCTTTTTTTGGTTTGTTGTTCACACCTTTTTTTGGTTTGTTGTTCACACCTTTTTTTGGTTTGTTGTTCACACCTTTTTTGGTTTGTTGTTCACACCTTTTTTTGGTTTGTTGTTCACACCTTTTTTTGTTGTTCACACCTTTTTTGGTTTGTTGTTCACACCTTTTTTGGTTTGTTGTTCACACCTTTTTTTGGTTTGTTGTTCACACCTTTTTTGGTTTGTTGTTCACACCTTTTTTTGGTTTGTTGTTCACACCTTTTTTTGGTTTGTTGTTCACACCTTTTTTTGGTTTGTTGTTCACAACTTTTTTTGGTTTGTTGTTCACAACTTTTTTTGGTTTGTTGTTCACACCTTTTTTTGGTTTGTTGTTCACACCTTTTTTGGTTTGTTGTTCACACCTTTTTTTGGTTTGTTGTTCACACCTTTTTTTGTTGTTCACACCTTTTTTGGTTTGTTGTTCACACGTTTTTTGTTTGTTGTTCACACGTTTTTTTGGTTTGTTGTTCACACCTTTTTTGGTTTGTTGTTCACACCTTTTTTGGTTTGTTGTGCACACCTTTTTTTGGTTTGTTGTTCACACCTTTTTTTGGTTTGTTGTTCACACCTTTTTTTGTTGTTCACACCTTTTTTGGTTTGTTGTTCACACCTTTTTTGGTTTGTTGTTCACACCTTTTTTTGGTTTGTTGTTCACACCTTTTTTTTGTTTGTTGTTCACACCTCTTTTTGGTTTGTTGTTCACACTTTTTTTTGGTTTGTTGTTCACACCTTTTTTTGGTTTGTTGTTCACACCTTTTTTGGTTTGTTGTTCGCACCTTTTTTTGGTTTGTTGTTCACACCTTTTTTTGGTTTGTTGTTCACACCTTTTTTTGGTTTGTTGATCACACCTTTTTTTGTTGTTCACACCTTTTTTGGTTTGTTGTTCACACGTTTTTTGGTTTGTTGTTCACACATTTTTTGGTTTGTTGTTCACACCTTTTTTGGTTTGTTGTTCACACCTTTTTTTGGTTTGTTGTTCACACCTTTTTTTGGTTTGTTGTTCACACCTTTTTTTGGTTTGTTGTTCACACCTTTTTTTGGTTTGTTGTTCACACCTTTTTTTGGTTTGTTGTTCACACCTTTTTTTGGTTTGTTGTTCACACCTTTTTTGGTTTGTTGTTCACACCTTTTTTTGGTTTGTTGTTCACACCTTTTTTTGTTGTTCACACCTTTTTTGGTTTGTTGTTCACACGTTTTTTGGTTTGTTGTTCACACCTTTTTTTGGTTTGTTGTTCACACCTTTTTTGGTTTGTTGTTCACACCTTTTTTTGGTTTGTTGTTCACACCTTTTTTTGGTTTGTTGTTCACACCTTTTTTTGGTTTGTTGTTCACACCTTTTTTTGGTTTGTTGTTCACACCTTTTTTTGGTTTGTTGTTCACACCTTTTTTTGGTTTGTTGTTCACACCTTTTTTTGGTTTGTTGTTCACACCTTTTTTGGTTTGTTGTTCGCACCTTTTTTTGGTTTGTTGTTCACACCTTTTTTTGGTTTGTTGTTCACAACTTTTTTTGGTTTGTTGTTCACACCTTTTTTGGTTTGTTGTGCACACCTTTTTTTGGTTTGTTGTTCACACCTTTTTTTGTTGTTCACACCTTTTTTGGTTTGTTTTTCACACCTTTTTTGGTTTGTTGTTCACACCTTTTTTTGGTTTGTTGTTCACACCTTTTTTGGTTTGTTGTTCACACCTTTTTTTGGTTTGTTGTTCACACCTTTTTTTGGTTTGTTGTTCACACCTTTTTTTGGTTTGTTGTTCACACCTTTTTTTGGTTTGTTGTTCACAACTTTTTTTGGTTTGTTGTTCACACCTTTTTTGGTTTGTTGTGCACACCTTTTTTTGGTTTGTTGTTCACACCTTTTTTTGTTGTTCACACCTTTTTTGGTTTGTTGTTCACACCTTTTTTGGTTTGTTGTTCACACCTTTTTTGGTTTGTTGTTCACACTTTTTTTTGGTTTGTTGTTCACAACTTTTTTTGGTTTCTTGTTCACACCTTTTTTGGTTTGTTGTGCACACCTTTTTTTGGTTTGTTGTTCACACCTTTTTTTGTTGTTCACACCTTTTTTGGTTTGTTGTTCACACCTTTTTTTGGTTTGTTGTTCACACCTTTTTTGGTTTGTTGTTCGCACCTTTTTTTGATTTGTTGTTCACACCTTTTTTTGGTTTGTTGTTCACACCTTTTTTTGGTTTGTTGATCACACCTTTTTTTGTTGTTCACACCTTTTTTGGTTTGTTGTTCACACGTTTTTTGGTTTGTTGTTCACACATTTTTTGGTTTGTTGTTCACACCTTTTTTGGTTTGTTGTTCACACCTTTTTTTGGTTTGTTGTTCACACCTTTTTTTGGTTTGTTGTTCACACCTTTTTTTGGTTTGTTGTTCACACCTTTTTTTGGTTTGTTGTTCACACCTTTTTTTGGTTTGTTGTTCACACCTTTTTTTGGTTTGTTGTTCACACCTTTTTTGGTTTGTTGTTCACACCTTTTTTTGGTTTGTTGTTCACACCTTTTTTTGTTGTTCACACCTTTTTTGGTTTGTTGTTCACACGTTTTTTGGTTTGTTGTTCACACCTTTTTTTGGTTTGTTGTTCACACCTTTTTTGGTTTGTTGTTCACACCTTTTTTTGGTTTGTTGTTCACACCTTTTTTTGGTTTGTTGTTCACACCTTTTTTTGGTTTGTTGTTCACACCTTTTTTTGGTTTGTTGTTCACACCTTTTTTTGGTTTGTTGTTCACACCTTTTTTTGGTTTGTTGTTCACACCTTTTTTTGGTTTGTTGTTCACACCTTTTTTGGTTTGTTGTTCGCACCTTTTTTTGGTTTGTTGTTCACACCTTTTTTTGGTTTGTTGTTCACAACTTTTTTTGGTTTGTTGTTCACACCTTTTTTGGTTTGTTGTGCACACCTTTTTTTGGTTTGTTGTTCACACCTTTTTTTGTTGTTCACACCTTTTTTGGTTTGTTTTTCACACCTTTTTTGGTTTGTTGTTCACACCTTTTTTTGGTTTGTTGTTCACACCTTTTTTGGTTTGTTGTTCACACCTTTTTTTGGTTTGTTGTTCACACCTTTTTTTGGTTTGTTGTTCACACCTTTTTTTGGTTTGTTGTTCACACCTTTTTTTGGTTTGTTGTTCACAACTTTTTTTGGTTTGTTGTTCACACCTTTTTTGGTTTGTTGTGCACACCTTTTTTTGGTTTGTTGTTCACACCTTTTTTTGTTGTTCACACCTTTTTTGGTTTGTTGTTCACACCTTTTTTGGTTTGTTGTTCACACCTTTTTTGGTTTGTTGTTCACACTTTTTTTTGGTTTGTTGTTCACAACTTTTTTTGGTTTCTTGTTCACACCTTTTTTGGTTTGTTGTGCACACCTTTTTTTGGTTTGTTGTTCACACCTTTTTTTGTTGTTCACACCTTTTTTGGTTTGTTGTTCACACCTTTTTTTGGTTTGTTGTTCACACCTTTTTTGGTTTGTTGTTCACACCTTTTTTTGGTTTGTTGTTCACACCTTTTTTTGGTTTGTTGTTCACACCTTTTTTTGGTTTGTTGTTCACACCTTTTTTTGGTTTGTTGTTCACACCTTTTTTTTGTTTGTTGTTCACACCTCTTTTTGGTTTGTTGTTCACACTTTTTTTTGGTTTGTTGTTCACACCTTTTTTTGGTTTGTTGTTCACACCTTTTTTGGTTTGTTGTTCGCACCTTTTTTTGGTTTGTTGTTCACACCTTTTTTTGGTTTGTTGTTCACACCTTTTTTTGGTTTGTTGATCACACCTTTTTTTGTTGTTCACACCTTTTTTGGTTTGTTGTTCACACGTTTTTTGGTTTGTTGTTCACACATTTTTTGGTTTGTTGTTCACACCTTTTTTGGTTTGTTGTTCACACCTTTTTTTGGTTTGTTGTTCACACCTTTTTTTGGTTTGTTGTTCACACCTTTTTTTGGTTTGTTGTTCACACCTTTTTTTGGTTTGTTGTTCACACCTTTTTTTGGTTTGTTGTTCACACCTTTTTTTGGTTTGTTGTTCACACCTTTTTTGGTTTGTTGTTCACACCTTTTTTTGGTTTGTTGTTCACACCTTTTTTTGTTGTTCACACCTTTTTTGGTTTGTTGTTCACACGTTTTTTGGTTTGTTGTTCACACCTTTTTTTGGTTTGTTGTGCACACCTTTTTTTGGTTTGTTGTTCACACCTTTTTTTGTTGTTCACACCTTTTTTGGTTTGTTGTTCACACCTTTTTTGGTTTGTTGTTCACACCTTTTTTTGGTTTGTTGTTCACACCTTTTTTGGTTTGTTGTTCACACCTTTTTTTGGTTTGTTGTTCACACCTTTTTTTGGTTTGTTGTTCACACCTTTTTTTGGTTTGTTGTTCACAACTTTTTTTGGTTTGTTGTTCACAACTTTTTTTGGTTTGTTGTTCACACCTTTTTTTGGTTTGTTGTTCACACCTTTTTTGGTTTGTTGTTCACACCTTTTTTTGGTTTGTTGTTCACACCTTTTTTTGTTGTTCACACCTTTTTTGGTTTGTTGTTCACACGTTTTTTGTTTGTTGTTCACACGTTTTTTTGGTTTGTTGTTCACACCTTTTTTGGTTTGTTGTTCACACCTTTTTTGGTTTGTTGTGCACACCTTTTTTTGGTTTGTTGTTCACACCTTTTTTTGGTTTGTTGTTCACACCTTTTTTTGTTGTTCACACCTTTTTTGGTTTGTTGTTCACACCTTTTTTGGTTTGTTGTTCACACCTTTTTTTGGTTTGTTGTTCACACCTTTTTTTTGTTTGTTGTTCACACCTCTTTTTGGTTTGTTGTTCACACTTTTTTTTGGTTTGTTGTTCACACCTTTTTTTGGTTTGTTGTTCACACCTTTTTTGGTTTGTTGTTCGCACCTTTTTTTGGTTTGTTGTTCACACCTTTTTTTGGTTTGTTGTTCACACCTTTTTTTGGTTTGTTGATCACACCTTTTTTTGTTGTTCACACCTTTTTTGGTTTGTTGTTCACACGTTTTTTGGTTTGTTGTTCACACATTTTTTGGTTTGTTGTTCACACCTTTTTTGGTTTGTTGTTCACACCTTTTTTTGGTTTGTTGTTCACACCTTTTTTTGGTTTGTTGTTCACACCTTTTTTTGGTTTGTTGTTCACACCTTTTTTTGGTTTGTTGTTCACACCTTTTTTTGGTTTGTTGTTCACACCTTTTTTTGGTTTGTTGTTCACACCTTTTTTGGTTTGTTGTTCACACCTTTTTTTGGTTTGTTGTTCACACCTTTTTTTGTTGTTCACACCTTTTTTGGTTTGTTGTTCACACCTTTTTTGGTTTGTTGTTCACACCTTTTTTTGGTTTGTTGTTCACACCTTTTTTGGTTTGTTGTTCACACCTTTTTTTGGTTTGTTGTTCACACCTTTTTTTGGTTTGTTGTTCACACCTTTTTTTGGTTTGTTGTTCACAACTTTTTTTGGTTTGTTGTTCACAACTTTTTTTGGTTTGTTGTTCACACCTTTTTTTGGTTTGTTGTTCACCACCTTTTTTGGTTTGTTGTTCACACCTTTTTTTGGTTTGTTGTTCACACCTTTTTTTGTTGTTCACACCTTTTTTGGTTTGTTGTTCACACGTTTTTTGTTTGTTGTTCACACGTTTTTTTGGTTTGTTGTTCACACCTTTTTTGGTTTGTTGTTCACACCTTTTTTGGTTTGTTGTGCACACCTTTTTTTGGTTTGTTGTTCACACCTTTTTTTGGTTTGTTGTTCACACCTTTTTTTGTTGTTCACACCTTTTTTGGTTTGTTGTTCACACCTTTTTTGGTTTGTTGTTCACACCTTTTTTTGGTTTGTTGTTCACACCTTTTTTTTGTTTGTTGTTCACACCTCTTTTTGGTTTGTTGTTCACACTTTTTTTTGGTTTGTTGTTCACACCTTTTTTTGGTTTGTTGTTCACACCTTTTTTGGTTTGTTGTTCGCACCTTTTTTTGGTTTGTTGTTCACACCTTTTTTTGGTTTGTTGTTCACACCTTTTTTTGGTTTGTTGATCACACCTTTTTTTGTTGTTCACACCTTTTTTGGTTTGTTGTTCACACGTTTTTTGGTTTGTTGTTCACACATTTTTTGGTTTGTTGTTCACACCTTTTTTGGTTTGTTGTTCACACCTTTTTTTGGTTTGTTGTTCACACCTTTTTTTGGTTTGTTGTTCACACCTTTTTTTGGTTTGTTGTTCACCACCTTTTTTTGGTTTGTTGTTCACACCTTTTTTTGGTTTGTTGTTCACACCTTTTTTTGGTTTGTTGTTCACACCTTTTTTGGTTTGTTGTTCACACCTTTTTTTGGTTTGTTGTTCACACCTTTTTTTGTTGTTCACACCTTTTTTGGTTTGTTGTTCACACGTTTTTTGGTTTGTTGTTCACACCTTTTTTTGGTTTGTTGTTCACACCTTTTTTGGTTTGTTGTTCACACCTTTTTTTGGTTTGTTGTTCACACCTTTTTTTGGTTTGTTGTTCACACCTTTTTTTGGTTTGTTGTTCACACCTTTTTTTGGTTTGTTGTTCACACCTTTTTTTGGCTTGTTGTTCACACCTTTTTTTGGTTTGTTGTTCACACCTTTTTTGGTTTGTTGTTCGCACCTTTTTTTGGTTTGTTGTTCACACCTTTTTTTGGTTTGTTGTTCACAACTTTTTTTGGTTTGTTGTTCACACCTTTTTTGGTTTGTTGTGCACACCTTTTTTTGGTTTGTTGTTCACACCTTTTTTTGTTGTTCACACCTTTTTTGGTTTGTTGTTCACACCTTTTTTGGTTTGTTGTTCACACCTTTTTTTGGTTTGTTGTTCACACCTTTTTTGGTTTGTTGTTCACACCTTTTTTTGGTTTGTTGTTCACACCTTTTTTTGGTTTGTTGTTCACACCTTTTTTTGGTTTGTTGTTCACAACTTTTTTTGGTTTGTTGTTCACAACTTTTTTTGGTTTGTTGTTCACACCTTTTTTTGGTTTGTTGTTCACACCTTTTTTGGTTTGTTGTTCACACCTTTTTTTGGTTTGTTGTTCACACCTTTTTTTGTTGTTCACACCTTTTTTGGTTTGTTGTTCACACGTTTTTTGTTTGTTGTTCACACGTTTTTTGGTTTGTTGTTCACACCTTTTTTGGTTTGTTGTTCACACCTTTTTTTGGTTTGTTGTTCACACCTTTTTTTGGTTTGTTGTTCACACTTTTTTTTGGTTTGTTGTTCACACTTTTTTTGGTTTGTTGTTCACACCTTTTTTTGGTTTGTTGTTCACCACCTTTTTTTGGTTTGTTGTTCACACCCTTTTTTTGGTTTGTTGTTCACACCTTTTTTGGTTTGTTGTTCACACCTTTTTTGGTTTGTTGTTCACACCTTTTTTTGGTTTGTTGTTCACCACCTTTTTTTGGTTTGTTGTTCACACCTTTTTTTGGTTTGTTGTTCACACCTTTTTTTGGTTTGTTGTTCACACCTTTTTTTGGTTTGTTGTTCACACCTTTTTTTGGTTTGTTGTTCACACCTTTTTTTGGTTTGTTGTTCACCACCTTTTTTTGGTTTGTTGTTCACACCTTTTTTTGGTTTGTTGTTCACACCTTTTTTTGGTTTGTTGTTCACACCTTTTTTGGTTTGTTGTTCGCACCTTTTTTTGGTTTGTTGTTCACACCTTTTTTTGGTTTGTTGTTCACAACTTTTTTTGGTTTGTTGTTCACACCTTTTTTGGTTTGTTGTGCACACCTTTTTTTGGTTTGTTGTTCACACCTTTTTTTGTTGTTCACACCTTTTTTGGTTTGTTTTTCACACCTTTTTTGGTTTGTTGTTCACACCTTTTTTTGGTTTGTTGTTCACACCTTTTTTGGTTTGTTGTTCACACCTTTTTTTGGTTTGTTGTTCACACCTTTTTTTGGTTTGTTGTTCACACCTTTTTTTGGTTTGTTGTTCACACCTTTTTTTGGTTTGTTGTTCACAACTTTTTTTGGTTTGTTGTTCACACCTTTTTTGGTTTGTTGTGCACACCTTTTTTTGGTTTGTTGTTCACACCTTTTTTTGTTGTTCACCACCTTTTTTGGTTTGTTGTTCACACCTTTTTTGGTTTGTTGTTCACACCTTTTTTGGTTTGTTGTTCACACTTTTTTTGGTTTGTTGTTCACAACTTTTTTTGGTTTCTTGTTCACACCTTTTTTGGTTTGTTGTGCACACCTTTTTTGGTTTGTTGTTCACACCTTTTTTTTGTTGTTCACACCTTTTTTGGTTTGTTGTTCACACCGTTTTTTGGTTTGTTGTTCACACCTTTTTTGGTTTGTTGTTCACACCTTTTTTTGGTTTGTTGTTCACACCTTTTTTTGGTTTGTTGTTCACACCTTTTTTTGGTTTGTTGTTCACACCTTTTTTTGGTTTGTTGTTCACACCTTTTTTTTGTTTGTTGTTCACACCTCTTTTTGGGTTGTTGTTCACACTTTTTTTTGGTTTGTTGTTCACACCTTTTTTTGGTTTGTTGTTCACACCTTTTTTGGTTTGTTGTTCGCACCTTTTTTTGGTTTGTTGTTCACACCTTTTTTTGGTTTGTTGTTCACACCTTTTTTTGGTTTGTTGTTCACACCTTTTTTTGTTGTTCACACCTTTTTTGGTTTGTTGTTCACACCTTTTTTTGGTTTGTTGTTCACACCTTTTTTTGGTTTGTTGTTCACACCTTTTTTTGGTTTGTTGTTCACACCTTTTTTGGTTTGTTGTTCACACCTTTTTTTGGTTTGTTGTTCACACCTTTTTTTGGTTTGTTGTTCACAACCTTTTTTTGGTTTGTTGTTCACACCTTTTTTTGGTTTGTTGTTCACACCTTTTTTTGGTTTGTTGTTCACACCTTTTTTGGTTTGTTGT
>OW028574.1:28403100-28464389 GCA_932294295.1 Alitta virens | reverse complement strand
CACACCTTTTTTTGGTTTGTTGTTCACACCTTTTTTTGGTTTGTTGTTCGCACCTTTTTTGGTTTGTTGTTCGCACCTTTTTTGCTTTGTTGTTCACACCTTTTTTGGTTTGTTGTTCACACCTTTTTTTGGTTTGTTGTTCACACCTTTTTTTGGTTTGTTGTTCACACCTTTTTTTGGTCTGTTGTTCACACCTTTTTTTGTTGTTCACACCTTTTTTGGTTTGTTGTTCACACGTTTTTTGGTTTGTTGTTCACACCTTTTTTGGTTTGTTGTTCACACCTTTTTTGGTTTGTTGTTCACACCTTTTTTTGGTTTGTTGTTCACACCTTTTTTTGGTTTGTTGTTCACACTTTATTTTGGTTTGTTGTTCACACTTTTTTTTGGTTTGTTGTTCACACCTTTTTTTGGTTTGTTGTTCACACCTTTTTTTGGTTTGTTGTTCACACCTTTTTTTGGTTTGTTGTTCACACCTTTTTTTGTTGTTCACATCTTTTTTGGTTTGTTGTTCACACCTTTTTTGGTTTGTTGTTCACACCTTTTTTGGTTTGTTGTTCACACCTTTTTTGGTTTGTTGTTCACACCTTTTTTTGGTTTGTTGTTCACACCTTTTTTTGGTTTGTTGTTCACACTTTTTCTTGGTTTGTTGTTCACACTTTTTTTTGGTTTGTTGTTCACACCTTTTTTTGGTTTGTTGTTCACACCTTTTTTTGGTTTGTTGTTCACACCTTTTTTTGGTTTGTTGTTCACACCTTTTTTTGGTTTGTTGTTCACACCTTTTTTTGGTTTGTTGTTCACCTTTTTTTGGTTTGTTGTTCACACCTTTTTTTGGTTTGTTGTTCACACCTTTTTTTGGTTTGTTGTTCGCACCTTTTTTGGTTTGTTGTTCGCACCTTTTTTGCTTTGTTGTTCACACCTTTTTTGGTTTGTTGTTCACACCTTTTTTTGGTTTGTTGTTCACACCTTTTTTTGGTTTGTTGTTCACACCTTTTTTTGGTCTGTTGTTCACACCTTTTTTTGTTGTTCACACCTTTTTTGGTTTGTTGTTCACACGTTTTTTGGTTTGTTGTTCACACCTTTTTTGGTTTGTTGTTCACACCTTTTTTGGTTTGTTGTTCACACCTTTTTTTGGTTTGTTGTTCACACCTTTTTTTGGTTTGTTGTTCACACTTTATTTTGGTTTGTTGTTCACACTTTTTTTTGGTTTGTTGTTCACACCTTTTTTTGGTTTGTTGTTCACACCTTTTTTTGGTTTGTTGTTCACACCTTTTTTTGTTGTTCACATCTTTTTTGGTTTGTTGTTCACACCTTTTTTGGTTTGTTGTTCACACCTTTTTTGGTTTGTTGTTCACACCTTTTTTGGTTTGTTGTTCACACCTTTTTTTGGTTTGTTGTTCACACCTTTTTTTGGTTTGTTGTTCACACTTTTTCTTGGTTTGTTGTTCACACTTTTTTTTGGTTTGTTGTTCACACCTTTTTTTGGTTTGTTGTTCACACCTTTTTTTGGTTTGTTGTTCACACCTTTTTTTGGTTTGTTGTTCACACCTTTCTTTGGTTTGTTGTTCACACCTTTTTTTGGTTTGTTGTTCACACCTTTTTTTGGTTTGTTGTTCACACCTTTTTTTGGTTTGTTGTTCACACCTTTTTTTGGTTTGTTGTTCACACCTTTTTTGGTTTGTTGTTCGTACCTTTTTTGGTTTGTTGTTCGCACCTTTTTTGGTTTGTTGTTCACACCTTTTTTTGGTTTGTTGTTCACACCTTTTTTTGGTTTGTTGTTCACACCTTTTTTGCTTTGTTGTTCACACCTTTTTTTGGTTTGTTGTTCACACCTTTTTTTGGTTTGTTGTTCACACCTTTTTTTGGTTTGTTGTTCACACCTTTTTTTGGTTTGTTGTTCACACCTTTTTTTGTTGTTCACACCTTTTTTGGTTTGTTGTTCACACATTTTTTGGTTTGTTGTTCACACCTTTTTTGGTTGTTCACACCTTTTTTGGTTTGTTGTTCACACCTTTTTTGGTTTGTTGTTCACACCTTTTTTGGTTTGTTGTTCATACCTTTTTTGGTTTGTTGTTCACACCTTTTTTTGGTTTGTTGTTCACACCTTTTTTTGGTTTGTTGTTCACACCTTTTTTTGGTTTGTTGTTCACACCTTTTTTTGGTTTGTTGTTCACACCTTTTTTTGGTTTGTTGTTCACCTTTTTTTGGTTTGTTGTTCACACCTTTTTTTGGTTTGTTGTTCACACCTTTTTTTGGTTTGTTGTTCGCACCTTTTTTGGTTTGTTGTTCGCACCTTTTTTGCTTTGTTGTTCACACCTTTTTTGGTTTGTTGTTCACACCTTTTTTTGGTTTGTTGTTCACACCTTTTTTTGGTTTGTTGTTCACACCTTTTTTTGGTCTGTTGTTCACACCTTTTTTTGTTGTTCACACCTTTTTTGGTTTGTTGTTCACACGTTTTTTGGTTTGTTGTTCACACCTTTTTTGGTTTGTTGTTCACACCTTTTTTGGTTTGTTGTTCACACCTTTTTTTGGTTTGTTGTTCACACCTTTTTTTGGTTTGTTGTTCACACTTTATTTTGGTTTGTTGTTCACACTTTTTTTTGGTTTGTTGTTCACACCTTTTTTTGGTTTGTTGTTCACACCTTTTTTTGGTTTGTTGTTCACACCTTTTTTTGTTGTTCACATCTTTTTTGGTTTGTTGTTCACACCTTTTTTGGTTTGTTGTTCACACCTTTTTTGGTTTGTTGTTCACACCTTTTTTGGTTTGTTGTTCACACCTTTTTTTGGTTTGTTGTTCACACCTTTTTTTGGTTTGTTGTTCACACTTTTTCTTGGTTTGTTGTTCACACTTTTTTTTGGTTTGTTGTTCACACCTTTTTTTGGTTTGTTGTTCACACCTTTTTTTGGTTTGTTGTTCACACCTTTCTTTGGTTTGTTGTTCACACCTTTTTTTGGTTTGTTGTTCACACTTTATTTTGGTTTGTTGTTCACACTTTTTTTGGTTTGTTGTTCACACCTTTTTTGGTTTGTTGTTCACACCTTTTTTTGGTTTGTTGTTCACACCTTTTTTGGTTTGTTGTTCACACCTTTTTTTGGTTTGTTGTTCACACCTTTTTTGGTTTGTTGTTCGCACCTTTTTTGGTTTGTTGTTCACACCTTTTTTGGTTTGTTGTTCACACCTTTTTTGGTTTGTTGTTCACACCTTTTTTGGTTTGTTGTTCACACCTTTTTTGGTTTGTTGTTCACACCCGAGTTTGGTTTGTTGTTCACACCTTTTTTTGGTTTGTTGTTCACACCTTTTTTTGCTTTGTTGTTCACACCTTTTTTTGCTTTGTTGTTCACACTTTTTTTTGGTTTGTTTTTCACACTTTTTTTTGGTTTGTTGTTCACACCTTTTTTTGGTTTGTTGTTCACACCTTTTTTTGGTTTGTTGTTCACACCTTTTTTTGTTGTTCACACCTTTTTTGGTTTGTTGTTCACACTTTTTCTTGGTTTGTTGTTCACACTTTTTTTTGGTTTGTTGTTCACACCTTTTTTTGGTTTGTTGTTCACACCTTTTTTTGGTTTGTTGTTCACACCTTTTTTTGGTTTGTTGTTCACACCTTTTTTTGGTTTGTTGTTCACACCTTTTTTTGGTTTGTTGTTCACACATTTTTTTGGTTTGTTGTTCACACCTTTTTTTGGTTTGTTGTTCACACCTTTTTTTGGTTTGTTGTTCACACCTTTTTTTGGTTTGTTGTTCACACCTTTTTTTGGTTTGTTGTTCACACCTTTTTTGGTTTGTTGTTCACACCTTTTTTGGTTTGTTGTTCGCACCTTTTTTGGTTTGTTGTTCACACCTTTTTTTGGTTTGTTGTTCACACCTTTTTTTGTTGTTCACACCTTTTTTGGTTTGTTGTTCACACGTTTTTTGGTTTGTTGTTCACACCTTTTTTGGTTTGTTGTTCACACCTTTTTTGGTTTGTTGTTCACACCTTTTTTTGGTTTGTTGTTCACACCTTTTTTTGGTTTGTTGTTCACACTTTATTTTGGTTTGTTGTTCACACTTTTTTTTGGTTTGTTGTTCACACCTTTTTTTGGTTTGTTGTTCACACCTTTTTTTGGTTTGTTGTTCACACCTTTTTTTGGTTTGTTGTTCACACCTTTTTTTGGTTTGTTGTTCACACCTTTTTTTGGTTTGTTGTTCACACCTTTTTTTGGTTTGTTGTTCACACCTTTTTTTGGTTTGTTGTTCGCACCTTTTTTGGTTTGTTGTTCGCACCTTTTTTGCTTTGTTGTTCACACCTTTTTTTGGTTTGTTGTTCACACCTTTTTTTGGTTTGTTGTTCACACCTTTTTTTGGTTTGTTGTTCACACCTTTTTTTGGTTTGTTGTTCACACCTTTTTTTGTTGTTCACACCTTTTTTGGTTTGTTGTTCACACGTTTTTTGGTTTGTTGTTCACACCTTTTTTGGTTTGTTGTTCACACCTTTTTTGGTTTGTTGTTCACACCTTTTTTTGGTTTGTTGTTCACACCTTTTTTTGGTTTGTTGTTCACACTTTATTTTGGTTTGTTGTTCACACTTTTTTTTGGTTTGTTGTTCACACCTTTTTTTGGTTTGTTGTTCACACCTTTTTTTGGTTTGTTGTTCACACCTTTTTTTGTTGTTCACATCTTTTTTGGTTTGTTGTTCACACCTTTTTTGGTTTGTTGTTCACACCTTTTTTGGTTTGTTGTTCACACCTTTTTTTGGTTTGTTGTTCACACCTTTTTTTGGTTTGTTGTTCACACTTTTTCTTGGTTTGTTGTTCACACTTTTTTTTGGTTTGTTGTTCACACCTTTTTTTGGTTTGTTGTTCACACCTTTTTTTGGTTTGTTGTTCACACCTTTTTTTGGTTTGTTGTTCACACCTTTTTTTGGTTTGTTGTTCACCTTTTTTTGGTTTGTTGTTCACACCTTTTTTTGGTTTGTTGTTCACACCTTTTTTTGGTTTGTTGTTCGCACCTTTTTTGGTTTGTTGTTCGCACCTTTTTTGCTTTGTTGTTCACACCTTTTTTGGTTTGTTGTTCACACCTTTTTTTGGTTTGTTGTTCACACCTTTTTTTGGTTTGTTGTTCACACCTTTTTTTGGTCTGTTGTTCACACCTTTTTTTGTTGTTCACACCTTTTTTGGTTTGTTGTTCACACGTTTTTTGGTTTGTTGTTCACACCTTTTTTGGTTTGTTGTTCACACCTTTTTTGGTTTGTTGTTCACACCTTTTTTTGGTTTGTTGTTCACACCTTTTTTTGGTTTGTTGTTCACACTTTATTTTGGTTTGTTGTTCACACTTTTTTTTGGTTTGTTGTTCACACCTTTTTTTGGTTTGTTGTTCACACCTTTTTTTGGTTTGTTGTTCACACCTTTTTTTGGTTTGTTGTTCACACCTTTTTTTGTTGTTCACATCTTTTTTGGTTTGTTGTTCACACCTTTTTTGGTTTGTTGTTCACACCTTTTTTGGTTTGTTGTTCACACCTTTTTTGGTTTGTTGTTCACACCTTTTTTTGGTTTGTTGTTCACACCTTTTTTTGGTTTGTTGTTCACACTTTTTCTTGGTTTGTTGTTCACACTTTTTTTTGGTTTGTTGTTCACACCTTTTTTTGGTTTGTTGTTCACACCTTTTTTTGGTTTGTTGTTCACACCTTTTTTTGGTTTGTTGTTCACACCTTTTTTTGGTTTGTTGTTCACACCTTTTTTTGGTTTGTTGTTCACCTTTTTTTGGTTTGTTGTTCACACCTTTTTTTGGTTTGTTGTTCACACCTTTTTTTGGTTTGTTGTTCGCACCTTTTTTGGTTTGTTGTTCGCACCTTTTTTGCTTTGTTGTTCACACCTTTTTTGGTTTGTTGTTCACACCTTTTTTTGGTTTGTTGTTCACACCTTTTTTTGGTTTGTTGTTCACACCTTTTTTTGGTCTGTTGTTCACACCTTTTTTTGTTGTTCACACCTTTTTTGGTTTGTTGTTCACACGTTTTTTGGTTTGTTGTTCACACCTTTTTTGGTTTGTTGTTCACACCTTTTTTGGTTTGTTGTTCACACCTTTTTTTGGTTTGTTGTTCACACCTTTTTTTGGTTTGTTGTTCACACTTTATTTTGGTTTGTTGTTCACACTTTTTTTTGGTTTGTTGTTCACACCTTTTTTTGGTTTGTTGTTCACACCTTTTTTTGGTTTGTTGTTCACACCTTTTTTTGTTGTTCACATCTTTTTTGGTTTGTTGTTCACACCTTTTTTGGTTTGTTGTTCACACCTTTTTTGGTTTGTTGTTCACACCTTTTTTGGTTTGTTGTTCACACCTTTTTTTGGTTTGTTGTTCACACCTTTTTTTGGTTTGTTGTTCACACTTTTTCTTGGTTTGTTGTTCACACTTTTTTTTGGTTTGTTGTTCACACCTTTTTTTGGTTTGTTGTTCACACCTTTTTTTGGTTTGTTGTTCACACCTTTTTTTGGTTTGTTGTTCACACCTTTCTTTGGTTTGTTGTTCACACCTTTTTTTGGTTTGTTGTTCACACCTTTTTTTGGTTTGTTGTTCACACCTTTTTTTGGTTTGTTGTTCACACCTTTTTTTGGTTTGTTGTTCACACCTTTTTTGGTTTGTTGTTCGTACCTTTTTTGGTTTGTTGTTCGCACCTTTTTTGGTTTGTTGTTCACACCTTTTTTTGGTTTGTTGTTCACACCTTTTTTTGGTTTGTTGTTCACACCTTTTTTGCTTTGTTGTTCACACCTTTTTTTGGTTTGTTGTTCACACCTTTTTTTGGTTTGTTGTTCACACCTTTTTTTGGTTTGTTGTTCACACCTTTTTTTGGTTTGTTGTTCACACCTTTTTTTGTTGTTCACACCTTTTTTGGTTTGTTGTTCACACATTTTTTGGTTTGTTGTTCACACCTTTTTTGGTTGTTCACACCTTTTTTGGTTTGTTGTTCACACCTTTTTTGGTTTGTTGTTCACACCTTTTTTGGTTTGTTGTTCATACCTTTTTTGGTTTGTTGTTCACACCTTTTTTTGGTTTGTTGTTCACACCTTTTTTTGGTTTGTTGTTCACACCTTTTTTTGGTTTGTTGTTCACACCTTTTTTTGGTTTGTTGTTCACACCTTTTTTTGGTTTGTTGTTCACCTTTTTTTGGTTTGTTGTTCACACCTTTTTTTGGTTTGTTGTTCACACCTTTTTTTGGTTTGTTGTTCGCACCTTTTTTGGTTTGTTGTTCGCACCTTTTTTGCTTTGTTGTTCACACCTTTTTTGGTTTGTTGTTCACACCTTTTTTTGGTTTGTTGTTCACACCTTTTTTTGGTTTGTTGTTCACACCTTTTTTTGGTCTGTTGTTCACACCTTTTTTTGTTGTTCACACCTTTTTTGGTTTGTTGTTCACACGTTTTTTGGTTTGTTGTTCACACCTTTTTTGGTTTGTTGTTCACACCTTTTTTGGTTTGTTGTTCACACCTTTTTTTGGTTTGTTGTTCACACCTTTTTTTGGTTTGTTGTTCACACTTTATTTTGGTTTGTTGTTCACACTTTTTTTTGGTTTGTTGTTCACACCTTTTTTTGGTTTGTTGTTCACACCTTTTTTTGGTTTGTTGTTCACACCTTTTTTTGTTGTTCACATCTTTTTTGGTTTGTTGTTCACACCTTTTTTGGTTTGTTGTTCACACCTTTTTTGGTTTGTTGTTCACACCTTTTTTGGTTTGTTGTTCACACCTTTTTTTGGTTTGTTGTTCACACCTTTTTTTGGTTTGTTGTTCACACTTTTTCTTGGTTTGTTGTTCACACTTTTTTTTGGTTTGTTGTTCACACCTTTTTTTGGTTTGTTGTTCACACCTTTTTTTGGTTTGTTGTTCACACCTTTTTTTGGTTTGTTGTTCACACCTTTCTTTGGTTTGTTGTTCACACCTTTTTTTGGTTTGTTGTTCACACCTTTTTTTGGTTTGTTGTTCACACCTTTTTTTGGTTTGTTGTTCACACCTTTTTTTGGTTTGTTGTTCACACCTTTTTTGGTTTGTTGTTCGTACCTTTTTTGGTTTGTTGTTCGCACCTTTTTTGGTTTGTTGTTCACACCTTTTTTTGGTTTGTTGTTCACACCTTTTTTTGGTTTGTTGTTCACACCTTTTTTGCTTTGTTGTTCACACCTTTTTTTGGTTTGTTGTTCACACCTTTTTTTGGTTTGTTGTTCACACCTTTTTTTGGTTTGTTGTTCACACCTTTTTTTGGTTTGTTGTTCACACCTTTTTTTGTTGTTCACACCTTTTTTGGTTTGTTGTTCACACATTTTTTGGTTTGTTGTTCACACCTTTTTTGGTTGTTCACACCTTTTTTGGTTTGTTGTTCACACCTTTTTTGGTTTGTTGTTCACACCTTTTTTGGTTTGTTGTTCATACCTTTTTTGGTTTGTTGTTCACACCTTTTTTTGGTTTGTTGTTCACACCTTTTTTTGGTTTGTTGTTCACACCTTTTTTTGGTTTGTTGTTCACACCTTTTTTTGCTTTGTTGTTCACACCTTTTTTTGCTTTGTTGTTCACACTTTTTTTTGGTTTGTTGTTCACACTTTTTTTTGGTTTGTTGTTCACACCTTTTTTTGGTTTGTTGTTCACACCTTTTTTTGGTTTGTTGTTCACACCTTTTTTTGGTTTGTTGTTCACACCTTTTTTTGTTTTGTTGTTCACACCTTTTTTTGGTTTGTTGTTCACACCTTTTTTTGGTTTGTTGTTCACACCTTTTTTTGTTTTGTTGTTCACACCTTTTTTTGGTTTGTTGTTCACACCTTTTTTTGTTGTTCACACCTTTTTTGGTTTGTTGTTCACACTTTTTCTTGGTTTGTTGTTCACACTTTTTTTTGGTTTGTTGTTCACACCTTTTTTTGGTTTGTTGTTCACACCTTTTTTTGGTTTGTTGTTCACACCTTTCTTTGGTTTGTTGTTCACACCTTTTTTTGGTTTGTTGTTCACACCTTTGTTTGGTTTGTTGTTCACACCTTTTTTTGGTTTGTTGTTCACACCTTTTTTTGGTTTGTTGTTCACACCTTTTTTGGTTTGTTGTTCACACCTTTTTTGGTTTGTTGTTCGCACCTTTTTTGGTTTGTTGTTCACACCTTTTTTTGGTTTGTTGTTTACACCTTTTTTTGGTTTGTTGTTAACACCTTTTTTTGGTTTGTTGTTCACACCTTTTTTTGGTTTGTTGTTCACACCTTTTTTTGTTTTGTTGTTCACACCTTTTTTTGGTTTGTTGTTCACACCTTTTTTTGTTGTTCACACCTTTTTTGGTTTGTTGTTCACACTTTTTCTTGGTTTGTTGTTCACACTTTTTTTTGGTTTGTTGTTCACACCTTTTTTTGGTTTGTTGTTCACACCTTTTTTTGGTTTGTTGTTCACACCTTTTTTTGGTTTGTTGTTCACACCTTTTTTTGGTTTGTTGTTCACACCTTTTTTTGGTTTGTTGTTCACACCTTTTCTTGGTTTGTTGTTCACACCTTTTTTTGGTTTGTTGTTCACACCTTTTTTTGGTTTGTTGTTCACACCTTTTTTTGTTTGTTGTTCACACCTTTTTTGGTTCGTTGTTCGCACCTTTTTTTGGTTTGTTGTTCACACCTTTTTTTGGTTTGTTGTTCACACCTTTTTTTGCTTTGTTGTTCACACCTTTTTTTGCTTTGTTGTTCACACTTTTTTTTGGTTTGTTGTTCACACTTTTTTTTGGTTTGTTGTTCACACCTTTTTTTGGTTTGTTGTTCACACCTTTTTTTGGTTTGTTGTTCACACCTTTTTTTGGTTTGTTGTTCACACCTTTTTTTGGTTTTTTGTTCACACCTTTTTTTGGTTTGTTGTTAACACCTTTTTTTGGTTTGTTGTTCACACCTTTTTTTGGTTTGTTGTTCACACCTTTTTTTGGTTTGTTGTTCACACCTTTTTTTGGTTTGTTGTTCACACCTTTTTTTGGTTTGTTGTTCACACCTTTTTTTGGTTTGTTGTTCACACCTTTTTTGGTTTGTTGTTCACACCTTTTTTGGTTTGTTGTTCGCACCTTTTTTGGTTTGTTGTTCACACCTTTTTTTGGTTTGTTGTTCACACCTTTTTTTGTTGTTCACACCTTTTTTGGTTTGTTGTTCACACGTTTTTTGGTTTGTTGTTCACACCTTTTTTGGTTTGTTGTTCACACCTTTTTTGGTTTGTTGTTCACACCTTTTTTTGGTTTGTTGTTCACACCTTTTTTTGGTTTGTTGTTCACACTTTATTTTGGTTTGTTGTTCACACTTTTTTTTGGTTTGTTGTTCACACCTTTTTTTGGTTTGTTGTTCACACCTTTTTTTGGTTTGTTGTTCACACCTTTTTTTGTTGTTCACATCTTTTTTGGTTTGTTGTTCACACCTTTTTTGGTTTGTTGTTCACACTTTTTCTTGGTTTGTTGTTCACACCTTTTTTTGGTTTGTTGTTCACACCTTTTTTTGGTTTGTTGTTCACACCTTTTTTTGGTTTGTTGTTCACACCTTTTTTTGGTTTGTTGTTCACACCTTTCTTTGGTTTGTTGTTCACACCTTTTTTTGGTTTGTTGTTCACACCTTTGTTTGGTTTGTTGTTCACACCTTTTTTTGGTTTGTTGTTCACACCTTTTTTTGGTTTGTTGTTCACACCTTTTTTGGTTTGTTGTTCACACCTTTTTTGGTTTGTTGCTCGCACCTTTGTTTGGTTTGTTGTTCACACCTTTTTTTGGTTTGTTGTTCACACCTTTTTTTGGTTTGTTGTTCACACCTTTTTTGGTTTGTTGTTCACACCTTTTTTGGTTTGTTGTTCGCACCTTTTTTGGTTTGTTGTTCACACCTTTTTTTGGTTTGTTGTTTACACCTTTTTTTGGTTTGTTGTTAACACCTTTTTTTGGTTTGTTGTTCACACCTTTTTTTGGTTTGTTGTTCACACCTTTTTTTGTTTTGTTGTTCACACCTTTTTTTGGTTTGTTGTTCACACCTTTTTTTGTTGTTCACACCTTTTTTGGTTTGTTGTTCACACTTTTTCTTGGTTTGTTGTTCACACTTTTTTTTGGTTTGTTGTTCACACCTTTTTTTGGTTTGTTGTTCACACCTTTTTTTGGTTTGTTGTTCACACCTTTTTTTGGTTTGTTGTTCACACCTTTTTTTGGTTTGTTGTTCACACCTTTTCTTGGTTTGTTGTTCACACCTTTTTTTGGTTTGTTGTTCACACCTTTTTTTGGTTTGTTGTTCACACCTTTTTTTGTTTGTTGTTCACACCTTTTTTGGTTCGTTGTTCGCACCTTTTTTTGGTTTGTTGTTCACACCTTTTTTTGGTTTGTTGTTCACACCTTTTTTTGCTTTGTTGTTCACACCTTTTTTTGCTTTGTTGTTCACACTTTTTTTTGGTTTGTTGTTCACACTTTTTTTTGGTTTGTTGTTCACACCTTTTTTTGGTTTTTTGTTCACACCTTTTTTTGGTTTGTTGTTAACACCTTTTTTTGGTTTGTTGTTCACACCTTTTTTTGGTTTGTTGTTCACACCTTTTTTTGGTTTGTTGTTCACACCTTTTTTTGGTTTGTTGTTCACACCTTTTTTTGGTTTGTTGTTCACACCTTTTTTTGGTTTGTTGTTCACACCTTTTTTGGTTTGTTGTTCACACCTTTTTTGGTTTGTTGTTCGCACCTTTTTTGGTTTGTTGTTCACACCTTTTTTTGGTTTGTTGTTCACACCTTTTTTTGTTGTTCACACCTTTTTTGGTTTGTTGTTCACACGTTTTTTGGTTTGTTGTTCACACCTTTTTTGGTTTGTTGTTCACACCTTTTTTGGTTTGTTGTTCACACCTTTTTTTGGTTTGTTGTTCACACCTTTTTTTGGTTTGTTGTTCACACTTTATTTTGGTTTGTTGTTCACACTTTTTTTTGGTTTGTTGTTCACACCTTTTTTTGGTTTGTTGTTCACACCTTTTTTTGGTTTGTTGTTCACACCTTTTTTTGTTGTTCACATCTTTTTTGGTTTGTTGTTCACACCTTTTTTGGTTTGTTGTTCACACTTTTTCTTGGTTTGTTGTTCACACTTTTTTTTGGTTTGTTGTTCACACCTTTTTTTGGTTTGTTGTTCACACCTTTTTTTGGTTTGTTGTTCACACCTTTTTTTGGTTTGTTGTTCACACCTTTCTTTGGTTTGTTGTTCACACCTTTTTTTGGTTTGTTGTTCACACCTTTGTTTGGTTTGTTGTTCACACCTTTTTTTGGTTTGTTGTTCACACCTTTTTTTGGTTTGTTGTTCACACCTTTTTTTGGTTTGTTGTTCACACCTTTTTTGGTTTGTTGTTCACACCTTTCTTGGTTTGTTGTTCACACCTTTTTTTGGTTTGTTGTTCACACCTTTTTTTGGTTTGTTGTTCACACCTTTTTTGGTTTGTTGTTCACACCTTTTTTGGTTTGTTGTTCGCACCTTTTTTGGTTTGTTGTTCACACCTTTTTTGGTTTGTTGTTCACACCTTTTTTGGTTTGTTGTTCACACCTTTTTTGGTTTGTTGTTCACACCTTTTTTTGATTTGTTGTTCACACCTTTTTTTGGTTTGTTGTTCACACTTTTTCTTGGTTTGTTGTTCACACTTTTTTTTGGTTTGTTGTTCACACCTTTTTTTGGTTTGTTGTTCACACCTTTTTTTGGTTTGTTGTTCACACCTTTTTTTGCTTTGTTGTTCACACCTTTTTTTGCTTTGTTGTTCACACCTTTTTTTGGTTTGTTGTTCACACTTTTTTTTGGTTTGTTGTTCACACTTTTTTTTGGTTTGTTGTTCACACCTTTTTTTGGTTTGTTGTTCACACCTTTTTTTGGTTTGTTGTTCACACCTTTTTTTGGTTTGTTGTTCACACCTTTTTTTGGTTTGTTGTTCACACCTTTTTTTGGTTTGTTGTTCACACCTTTTTTTGGTTTGTTGTTCACACCTTTTTTGGTTTGTTGTTCACACCTTTTTTGGTTTGTTGTTCGCACCTTTTTTGGTTTGTTGTTCACACCTTTTTTTGGTTTGTTGTTCACACCTTTTTTTGTTGTTCACACCTTTTTTGGTTTGTTGTTCACACGTTTTTTGGTTTGTTGTTCACACCTTTTTTGGTTTGTTGTTCACACCTTTTTTGGTTTGTTGTTCACACCTTTTTTTGGTTTGTTGTTCACACCTTTTTTTGGTTTGTTGTTCACACTTTATTTTGGTTTGTTGTTCACACTTTTTTTTGGTTTGTTGTTCACACCTTTTTTTGGTTTGTTGTTCACACCTTTTTTTGGTTTGTTGTTCACACCTTTTTTTGTTGTTCACATCTTTTTTGGTTTGTTGTTCACACCTTTTTTGGTTTGTTGTTCACACTTTTTCTTGGTTTGTTGTTCACACTTTTTTTGGTTTGTTGTTCACACCTTTTTTTGGTTTGTTGTTCACACCTTTTTTTGGTTTGTTGTTCACACCTTTTTTTGGTTTGTTGTTCACACCTTTCTTTGGTTTGTTGTTCACACCTTTTTTTGGTTTGTTGTTCACACCTTTGTTTGGTTTGTTGTTCACACCTTTTTTTGGTTTGTTGTTCACACCTTTTTTTGGTTTGTTGTTCACACCTTTTTTTGGTTTGTTGTTCACACCTTTTTTGGTTTGTTGTTCACACCTTTCTTGGTTTGTTGTTCACACCTTTTTTTGGTTTGTTGTTCACACCTTTTTTTGGTTTGTTGTTCACACCTTTTTTGGTTTGTTGTTCACACCTTTTTTGGTTTGTTGTTCGCACCTTTTTTGGTTTGTTGTTCACACCTTTTTTGGTTTGTTGTTCACACCTTTTTTGGTTTGTTGTTCACACCTTTTTTGGTTTGTTGTTCACACCTTTTTTTGATTTGTTGTTCACACCTTTTTTTGGTTTGTTGTTCACACTTTTTCTTGGTTTGTTGTTCACACTTTTTTTTGGTTTGTTGTTCACACCTTTTTTTGGTTTGTTGTTCACACCTTTTTTTGGTTTGTTGTTCACACCTTTTTTTGCTTTGTTGTTCACACCTTTTTTTGCTTTGTTGTTCACACCTTTTTTTGGTTTGTTGTTCACACTTTTTTTTGGTTTGTTGTTCACACTTTTTTTTGGTTTGTTGTTCACACCTTTTTTTGGTTTGTTGTTCACACCTTTTTTTGGTTTGTTGTTCACACCTTTTTTTGGTTTGTTGTTCACACCTTTTTTTGTTTTGTTGTTCACACCTTTTTTTGGTTTGTTGTTCACACTTTTTTTTGGTTTGTTGTTCACACCTTTTTTGGTTTGTTGTTCACACCTTTTTTGGTTTGTTGTTCGCACCTTTTTTGGTTTGTTGTTCACACCTTTTTTTGGTTTGTTGTTCACACCTTTTTTTGGTTTGTTGTTCACACCTTTTTTTGGTTTGTTGTTCACACTTTATTTTGGTTTGTTGTTCACACTTTTTTTTGGTTTGTTGTTCACACCTTTTTTTGGTTTGTTGTTCACACCTTTGTTTGGTTTGTTGTTCACACCTTTTTTTGGTTTGTTGTTCACACCTTTTTTTGGTTTGTTGTTCACACCTTTTTTGGTTTGTTGTTCGCACCTTTTTTGGTTTGTTGTTCGCACCTTTTTTGGTTTGTTGTTCACACCTTTTTTTGGTTTGTTGTTCACACCTTTTTTTGGTTTGTTGTTAACACCTTTTTTTGGTTTGTTGTTCACACCTTTTTTTGGTTTGTTGTTCACACCTTTTTTTGGTTTGTTGTTCACACCTTTTTTTGTTGTTCACATCTTTTTTGGTTTGTTGTTCACACCTTTTTTGGTTTGTTGTTCACACTTTTTCTTGGTTTGTTGTTCACACCTTTTTTTGGTTTGTTGTTCACACCTTTTTTTGGTTTGTTGTTCACACCTTTTTTTGGTTTGTTGTTCACACCTTTTTTTGTTTTGTTGTTCACACCTTTTTTTGGTTTGTTGTTCACACTTTTTTTTGGTTTGTTGTTCACACCTTTTTTGGTTTGTTGTTCACACCTTTTTTGGTTTGTTGTTCGCACCTTTTTTGGTTTGTTGTTCACACCTTTTTTTGGTTTGTTGTTCACACCTTTTTTTGGTTTGTTGTTCACACCTTTTTTTGGTTTGTTGTTCACACTTTATTTTGGTTTGTTGTTCACACTTTTTTTTGGTTTGTTGTTCACACCTTTTTTTGGTTTGTTGTTCACACCTTTTTTTGGTTTGTTGTTCACACCTTTTTTTGGTTTGTTGTTCACACCTTTTTTGGTTTGTTGTTCACACCTTTCTTGGTTTGTTGTTCACACCTTTTTTTGGTTTGTTGTTCACACCTTTTTTTGGTTTGTTGTTCACACCTTTTTTGGTTTGTTGTTCACACCTTTTTTGGTTTGTTGTTCGCACCTTTTTTGGTTTGTTGTTCACACCTTTTTTGGTTTGTTGTTCACACCTTTTTTGGTTTGTTGTTCACACCTTTTTTGGTTTGTTGTTCACACCTTTTTTTGATTTGTTGTTCACACCTTTTTTTGGTTTGTTGTTCACACTTTTTCTTGGTTTGTTGTTCACACTTTTTTTTGGTTTGTTGTTCACACCTTTTTTTGGTTTGTTGTTCACACCTTTTTTTGGTTTGTTGTTCACACCTTTTTTTGCTTTGTTGTTCACACCTTTTTTTGCTTTGTTGTTCACACCTTTTTTTGGTTTGTTGTTCACACTTTTTTTTGGTTTGTTGTTCACACTTTTTTTTGGTTTGTTGTTCACACCTTTTTTTGGTTTGTTGTTCACACCTTTTTTTGGTTTGTTGTTCACACCTTTTTTTGGTTTGTTGTTCACACCTTTTTTTGTTTTGTTGTTCACACCTTTTTTTGGTTTGTTGTTCACACTTTTTTTTGGTTTGTTGTTCACACCTTTTTTGGTTTGTTGTTCACACCTTTTTTGGTTTGTTGTTCGCACCTTTTTTGGTTTGTTGTTCACACCTTTTTTTGGTTTGTTGTTCACACCTTTTTTTGGTTTGTTGTTCACACCTTTTTTTGGTTTGTTGTTCACACTTTATTTTGGTTTGTTGTTCACACTTTTTTTTGGTTTGTTGTTCACACCTTTTTTTGGTTTGTTGTTCACACCTTTGTTTGGTTTGTTGTTCACACCTTTTTTTGGTTTGTTGTTCACACCTTTTTTTGGTTTGTTGTTCACACCTTTTTTGGTTTGTTGTTCGCACCTTTTTTGGTTTGTTGTTCGCACCTTTTTTGGTTTGTTGTTCACACCTTTTTTTGGTTTGTTGTTCACACCTTTTTTTGGTTTGTTGTTAACACCTTTTTTTGGTTTGTTGTTCACACCTTTTTTTGGTTTGTTGTTCACACCTTTTTTTGGTTTGTTGTTCACACCTTTTTTTGGTTTGTTGTTCACACCTTTTTTTGGTTTGTTGTTCACACCTTTTTTTGGTTTGTTGTTAACACCTTTTTTGGTTTGTTGTTCACACCTTTTTTGGTTTGTTGTTCGCACCTTTTTTGGTTTGTTGTTCACACCTTTTTTTGGTTTGTTGTTCACACCTTTTTTTGGTTTGTTGTTCACACCTTTTTTTGGTTTGTTGTTCACACCTTTTTTGGTTTGTTGTTCACACCTTTTTTTGGTTTGTTGTTCACACCTTTTTTTGGTTTGTTGTTCACACCTTTTTTTGGTTTGTTGTTCACACCTTTTTTTGGTTTGTTGTTCACACCTTTTTTTGGTTTGTTGTTCACACTTTTTTTTGGTTTGTTGTTCACACCTTTTTTTGGTTTGTTGTTCACACCTTTTTTTGGTTTGTTGTTCACACCTTTTTTTGGTTTGTTGTTCACACCTTTTTTTGGTTTGTTGTTCACACCTTTTTTTGTTTTGTTGTTCACACCTTTTTTTTGGTTTGTTGTTCACACCTTTTTTGGTTTGTTGTTCACACCTTTTTTGGTTTGTTGTTCGCACCTTTTTTGGTTTGTTGTTCACACCTTTTTTTGGTTTGTTGTTCACACCTTTTTTTGTTGTTCACACCTTTTTTGGTTTGTTGTTCACACTTTTTCTTGGTTTGTTGTTCACACTTTTTTTTGGTTTGTTGTTCACACCTTTCTTTGGTTTGTTGTTCACACCTTTTTTTGGTTTGTTGTTCACACCTTTTTTGGTTTGTTGTTCGCACCTTTTTTGGTTTGTTGTTCACACCTTTTTTTGGTTTGTTGTTCACACCTTTTTTTGTTGTTCACACCTTTTTTGGTTTGTTGTTCACACGTTTTTTGGTTTGTTGTTCACACCTTTTTTGGTTTGTTGTTCACACCTTTTTTGGTTTGTTGTTCACACCTTTTTTTGGTTTGTTGTTCACACCTTTTTTTGGTTTGTTGTTCACACTTTATTTTGGTTTGTTGTTCACACTTTTTTTTGGTTTGTTGTTCACACCTTTTTTTGGTTTGTTGTTCACACCTTTTTTTGCTTTGTTGTTCGCACCTTTTTTTGTTGTTCACATCTTTTTTGGTTTGTTGTTCACACCTTTTTTGGTTTGTTGTTCACACCTTTTTTGGTTTGTTGTTCACACCTTTTTTGGTTTGTTGTTCACACCTTTTTTTGGTTTGTTGTTCACACCTTTTTTTGGTTTGTTGTTCACACTTTTTCTTGGTTTGTTGTTCACACCTTTTTTTGGTTTGTTGTTCACACCTTTTTTTGGTTTGTTGTTCGCACCTTTTTTGGTTTGTTGTTCGCACCTTTTTTGCTTTGTTGTTCACACCTTTTTTTGGTTTGTTGTTCACACCTTTTTTTGGTTTGTTGTTCACACCTTTTTTTGGTTTGTTGTTCACACCTTTTTTTGGTTTGTTGTTCACACCTTTTTTTGTTGTTCACACCTTTTTTGGTTTGTTGTTCACACGTTTTTTGGTTTGTTGTTCACACCTTTTTTGGTTTGTTGTTCACACCTTTTTTGGTTTGTTGTTCACACCTTTTTTTGGTTTGTTGTTCACACCTTTTTTTGGTTTGTTGTTCACACTTTTTCTTGGTTTGTTGTTCACACTTTTTTTTGGTTTGTTGTTCACACCTTTTTTTGGTTTGTTGTTCACACCTTTTTTTGGTTTGTTGTTCACACCTTTTTTTGGTTTGTTGTTCACACCTTTCTTTGGTTTGTTGTTCACACCTTTTTTTGGTTTGTTGTTCACACCTTTTTTTGGTTTGTTGTTCACACCTTTTTTTGGTTTGTTGTTCACACCTTTTTTTGGTTTGTTGTTCACACCTTTTTTGGTTTGTTGTTCGTACCTTTTTTGGTTTGTTGTTCGCACCTTTTTTGGTTTGTTGTTCACACCTTTTTTTGGTTTGTTGTTCACACCTTTTTTTGGTTTGTTGTTCACACCTTTTTTGCTTTGTTGTTCACACCTTTTTTTGGTTTGTTGTTCACACCTTTTTTTGGTTTGTTGTTCACACCTTTTTTTGGTTTGTTGTTCACACCTTTTTTTGGTTTGTTGTTCACACCTTTTTTTGTTGTTCACACCTTTTTTGGTTTGTTGTTCACACGTTTTTTGGTTTGTTGTTCACACCTTTTTTGGTTGTTCACACCTTTTTTGGTTTGTTGTTCACACCTTTTTTTGGTTTGTTGTTCACACCTTTTTTTGGTTTGTTGTTCACACCTTTCTTTGGTTTGTTGTTCACACCTTTTTTTGTTGTTCACACCTTTTTTGGTTTGTTGTTCACACTTTTTCTTGGTTTGTTGTTCACACTTTTTTTTGGTTTGTTGTTCACACCTTTCTTTGGTTTGTTGTTCACACCTTTTTTTGGTTTGTTGTTCACACCTTTTTTGGTTTGTTGTTCGCACCTTTTTTGGTTTGTTGTTCACACCTTTTTTTGGTTTGTTGTTCACACCTTTTTTTGTTGTTCACACCTTTTTTGGTTTGTTGTTCACACGTTTTTTGGTTTGTTGTTCACACCTTTTTTGGTTTGTTGTTCACACCTTTTTTGGTTTGTTGTTCACACCTTTTTTTGGTTTGTTGTTCACACCTTTTTTTGGTTTGTTGTTCACACTTTATTTTGGTTTGTTGTTCACACTTTTTTTTGGTTTGTTGTTCACACCTTTTTTTGGTTTGTTGTTCACACCTTTTTTTGCTTTGTTGTTCGCACCTTTTTTTGTTGTTCACATCTTTTTTGGTTTGTTGTTCACACCTTTTTTGGTTTGTTGTTCACACCTTTTTTGGTTTGTTGTTCACACCTTTTTTGGTTTGTTGTTCACACCTTTTTTTGGTTTGTTGTTCACACCTTTTTTTGGTTTGTTGTTCACACTTTTTCTTGGTTTGTTGTTCACACCTTTTTTTGGTTTGTTGTTCACACCTTTTTTTGGTTTGTTGTTCGCACCTTTTTTGGTTTGTTGTTCGCACCTTTTTTGCTTTGTTGTTCACACCTTTTTTTGGTTTGTTGTTCACACCTTTTTTTGGTTTGTTGTTCACACCTTTTTTTGGTTTGTTGTTCACACCTTTTTTTGGTTTGTTGTTCACACCTTTTTTTGTTGTTCACACCTTTTTTGGTTTGTTGTTCACACGTTTTTTGGTTTGTTGTTCACACCTTTTTTGGTTTGTTGTTCACACCTTTTTTGGTTTGTTGTTCACACCTTTTTTTGGTTTGTTGTTCACACCTTTTTTTGGTTTGTTGTTCACACTTTTTCTTGGTTTGTTGTTCACACTTTTTTTTGGTTTGTTGTTCACACCTTTTTTTGGTTTGTTGTTCACACCTTTTTTTGGTTTGTTGTTCACACCTTTTTTTGGTTTGTTGTTCACACCTTTCTTTGGTTTGTTGTTCACACCTTTTTTTGGTTTGTTGTTCACACCTTTTTTTGGTTTGTTGTTCACACCTTTTTTTGGTTTGTTGTTCACACCTTTTTTTGGTTTGTTGTTCACACCTTTTTTGGTTTGTTGTTCGTACCTTTTTTGGTTTGTTGTTCGCACCTTTTTTGGTTTGTTGTTCACACCTTTTTTTGGTTTGTTGTTCACACCTTTTTTTGGTTTGTTGTTCACACCTTTTTTGCTTTGTTGTTCACACCTTTTTTTGGTTTGTTGTTCACACCTTTTTTTGGTTTGTTGTTCACACCTTTTTTTGGTTTGTTGTTCACACCTTTTTTTGGTTTGTTGTTCACACCTTTTTTTGTTGTTCACACCTTTTTTGGTTTGTTGTTCACACCTTTTTTGGTTTGTTGTTCACACCTTTTTTGGTTGTTCACACCTTTTTTGGTTTGTTGTTCACACCTTTTTTGGTTTGTTGTTCACACCTTTTTTGGTTTGTTGTTCACACCTTTTTTTGCTTTGTTGTTCACACCTTTTTTTGCTTTGTTGTTCACACTTTTTTTTGGTTTGTTGTTCACACTTTTTTTTGGTTTGTTGTTCACACCTTTTTTTGGTTTGTTGTTCACACCTTTTTTTGGTTTGTTGTTCACACCTTTTTTTGGTTTGTTGTTCACACCTTTTTTTGTTTTGTTGTTCACACCTTTTTTTGGTTTGTTGTTCACACCTTTTTTTGTTGTTCACACCTTTTTTGGTTTGTTGTTCACACTTTTTCTTGGTTTGTTGTTCACACTTTTTTTTGGTTTGTTGTTCACACCTTTTTTTGGTTTGTTGTTCACACCTTTTTTTGGTTTGTTGTTCACACCTTTTTTTGGTTTGTTGTTCACACCTTTTTTTGGTTTGTTGTTCACACCTTTTTTTGGTTTGTTGTTCACACCTTTTCTTGGTTTGTTGTTCACACCTTTTTTTGGTTTGTTGTTCACACCTTTTTTTGGTTTGTTGTTCACACCTTTTTTTGTTTGTTGTTCACACCTTTTTTGGTTCGTTGTTCGCACCTTTTTTTGGTTTGTTGTTCACACCTTTTTTTGGTTTGTTGTTCACACCTTTTTTTGCTTTGTTGTTCACACCTTTTTTTGCTTTGTTGTTCACACTTTTTTTTGGTTTGTTGTTCACACTTTTTTTTGGTTTGTTGTTCACACCTTTTTTTGGTTTGTTGTTCACACCTTTTTTTGGTTTGTTGTTCACACCTTTTTTTGGTTTGTTGTTCACACCTTTTTTTGTTTTGTTGTTCACACCTTTTTTGGTTCGTTGTTCGCACCTTTTTTTGGTTTGTTGTTCACACCTTTTTTTGGTTTGTTGTTCACACCTTTTTTTGCTTTGTTGTTCACACCTTTTTTTGTTGTTCACACCTTTTTTGGTTTGTTGTTCACACGTTTTTTGGTTTGTTGTTCACACCTTTTTTGGTTTGTTGTTCACACCTTTTTTGGTTTGTTGTTCACACCTTTTTTTGGTTTGTTGTTCACACCTTTTTTTGGTTTGTTGTTCACACTTTATTTTGGTTTGTTGTTCACACTTTTTTTTGGTTTGTTGTTCACACCTTTTTTTGGTTTGTTGTTCACACCTTTTTTTGGTTTGTTGTTCACACCTTTTTTTGTTGTTCACATCTTTTTTGGTTTGTTGTTCACACCTTTTTTGGTTTGTTGTTCACACTTTTTCTTGGTTTGTTGTTCACACTTTTTTTTGGTTTGTTGTTCACACCTTTTTTTGGTTTGTTGTTCACACCTTTTTTTGGTTTGTTGTTCACACCTTTCTTTGGTTTGTTGTTCACACCTTTTTTTGGTTTGTTGTTCACACCTTTGTTTGGTTTGTTGTTCACACCTTTTTTTGGTTTGTTGTTCACACCTTTTTTTGGTTTGTTGTTCACACCTTTTTTGGTTTGTTGTTCACACCTTTTTTGGTTTGTTGTTCGCACCTTTTTTGGTTTGTTGTTCACACCTTTTTTTGGTTTGTTGTTTACACCTTTTTTTGGTTTGTTGTTCACACCTTTTTTTGGTTTGTTGTTCACACCTTTTTTTGGTTTGTTGTTCACACCTTTTTTTGTTTTGTTGTTCACACCTTTTTTTGGTTTGTTGTTCACACCTTTTTTTGTTGTTCACACCTTTTTTGGTTTGTTGTTCACACTTTTTCTTGGTTTATTGTTCACACTTTTTTTTGGTTTGCTGTTCACACCTTTTTTTGGTTTGTTGTTCACACCTTTTTTTGGTTTGTTGTTCACACCTTTTTTTGGTTTGTTGTTCACACCTTTTTTTGGTTTGTTGTTCACACCTTTTTTTGGTTTGTTGTTCACACCTTTTCTTGGTTTGTTGTTCACACCTTTTTTTGGTTTGTTGTTCACACCTTTTTTTGGTTTGTTGTTCACACCTTTTTTTGTTTGTTGTTCACACCTTTTTTGGTTCGTTGTTCGCACCTTTTTTTGGTTTGTTGTTCACACCTTTTTTTGGTTTGTTGTTCACACCTTTTTTTGTTGTTCACATCTTTTTTGGTTTGTTGTTCACACCTTTTTTGGTTTGTTGTTCACACTTTTTCTTGGTTTGTTGTTCACACTTTTTTTTGGTTTGTTGTTCACACCTTTTTTTGGTTTGTTGTTCACACCTTTTTTTGGTTTGTTGTTCACACCTTTTTTTGGTTTGTTGTTCACACCTTTCTTTGGTTTGTTGTTCACACCTTTTTTTGGTTTGTTGTTCACACCTTTGTTTGGTTTGTTGTTCACACCTTTTTTTGGTTTGTTGTTCACACCTTTTTTTGGTTTGTTGTTCACACCTTTTTTGGTTTGTTGTTCACACCTTTTTTGGTTTGTTGTTCGCACCTTTGTTTGGTTTGTTGTTCACACCTTTTTTTGGTTTGTTGTTCACACCTTTTTTTGGTTTGTTGTTCACACCTTTTTTGGTTTGTTGTTCACACCTTTTTTGGTTTGTTGTTCGCACCTTTTTTGGTTTGTTGTTCACACCTTTTTTTGGTTTGTTGTTTACACCTTTTTTTGGTTTGTTGTTAACACCTTTTTTTGCTTTGTTGTTCACACTTTTTTTTGGTTTGTTGTTCACACTTTTTTTTGGTTTGTTGTTCACACCTTTTTTTGGTTTGTTGTTCACACCTTTTTTTGGTTTGTTGTTCACACCTTTTTTTGGTTTGTTGTTCACACCTTTTTTTGTTTTGTTGTTCACACCTTTTTTGGTTCGTTGTTCGCACCTTTTTTTGGTTTGTTGTTCACACCTTTTTTTGGTTTGTTGTTCACACCTTTTTTTGCTTTGTTGTTCACACCTTTTTTTGTTGTTCACACCTTTTTTGGTTTGTTGTTCACACGTTTTTTGGTTTGTTGTTCACACCTTTTTTGGTTTGTTGTTCACACCTTTTTTGGTTTGTTGTTCACACCTTTTTTTGGTTTGTTGTTCACACCTTTTTTTGGTTTGTTGTTCACACTTTATTTTGGTTTGTTGTTCACACTTTTTTTTGGTTTGTTGTTCACACCTTTTTTTGGTTTGTTGTTCACACCTTTTTTTGGTTTGTTGTTCACACCTTTTTTTGTTGTTCACATCTTTTTTGGTTTGTTGTTCACACCTTTTTTGGTTTGTTGTTCACACTTTTTCTTGGTTTGTTGTTCACACTTTTTTTTGGTTTGTTGTTCACACCTTTTTTTGGTTTGTTGTTCACACCTTTTTTTGGTTTGTTGTTCACACCTTTCTTTGGTTTGTTGTTCACACCTTTTTTTGGTTTGTTGTTCACACCTTTGTTTGGTTTGTTGTTCACACCTTTTTTTGGTTTGTTGTTCACACCTTTTTTTGGTTTGTTGTTCACACCTTTTTTGGTTTGTTGTTCACACCTTTTTTGGTTTGTTGTTCGCACCTTTTTTGGTTTGTTGTTCACACCTTTTTTTGGTTTGTTGTTTACACCTTTTTTTGGTTTGTTGTTCACACCTTTTTTTGGTTTGTTGTTCACACCTTTTTTTGGTTTGTTGTTCACACCTTTTTTTGTTTTGTTGTTCACACCTTTTTTTGGTTTGTTGTTCACACCTTTTTTTGTTGTTCACACCTTTTTTGGTTTGTTGTTCACACTTTTTCTTGGTTTATTGTTCACACTTTTTTTTGGTTTGCTGTTCACACCTTTTTTTGGTTTGTTGTTCACACCTTTTTTTGGTTTGTTGTTCACACCTTTTTTTGGTTTGTTGTTCACACCTTTTTTTGGTTTGTTGTTCACACCTTTTTTTGGTTTGTTGTTCACACCTTTTCTTGGTTTGTTGTTCACACCTTTTTTTGGTTTGTTGTTCACACCTTTTTTTGGTTTGTTGTTCACACCTTTTTTTGTTTGTTGTTCACACCTTTTTTGGTTCGTTGTTCGCACCTTTTTTTGGTTTGTTGTTCACACCTTTTTTTGGTTTGTTGTTCACACCTTTTTTTGTTGTTCACATCTTTTTTGGTTTGTTGTTCACACCTTTTTTGGTTTGTTGTTCACACTTTTTCTTGGTTTGTTGTTCACACTTTTTTTTGGTTTGTTGTTCACACCTTTTTTTGGTTTGTTGTTCACACCTTTTTTTGGTTTGTTGTTCACACCTTTTTTTGGTTTGTTGTTCACACCTTTCTTTGGTTTGTTGTTCACACCTTTTTTTGGTTTGTTGTTCACACCTTTGTTTGGTTTGTTGTTCACACCTTTTTTTGGTTTGTTGTTCACACCTTTTTTTGGTTTGTTGTTCACACCTTTTTTGGTTTGTTGTTCACACCTTTTTTGGTTTGTTGTTCGCACCTTTGTTTGGTTTGTTGTTCACACCTTTTTTTGGTTTGTTGTTCACACCTTTTTTTGGTTTGTTGTTCACACCTTTTTTGGTTTGTTGTTCACACCTTTTTTGGTTTGTTGTTCGCACCTTTTTTGGTTTGTTGTTCACACCTTTTTTTGGTTTGTTGTTTACACCTTTTTTTGGTTTGTTGTTAACACCTTTTTTTGGTTTGTTGTTCACACCTTTTTTTGGTTTGTTGTTCACACCTTTTTTTGTTTTGTTGTTCACACCTTTTTTTGGTTTGTTGTTCACACCTTTTTTTGTTGTTCACACCTTTTTTGGTTTGTTGTTCACACTTTTTCTTGGTTTGTTGTTCACACTTTTTTTTGGTTTGTTGTTCACACCTTTTTTTGGTTTGTTGTTCACACCTTTTTTTGGTTTGTTGTTCACACCTTTTTTTGGTTTGTTGTTCACACCTTTTTTTGGTTTGTTGTTCACACCTTTTCTTGGTTTGTTGTTCACACCTTTTTTTGGTTTGTTGTTCACACCTTTTTTTGGTTTGTTGTTCACACCTTTTTTTGTTTGTTGTTCACACCTTTTTTGGTTCGTTGTTCGCACCTTTTTTTGGTTTGTTGTTCACACCTTTTTTTGGTTTGTTGTTCACACCTTTTTTTGCTTTGTTGTTCACACCTTTTTTTGCTTTGTTGTTCACACTTTTTTTTGGTTTGTTGTTCACACTTTTTTTTGGTTTGTTGTTCACACCTTTTTTTGGTTTGTTGTTCACACCTTTTTTTGGTTTGTTGTTCACACCTTTTTTTGGTTTGTTGTTCACACCCTTTTTTGGTTTTTTGTTCACACCTTTTTTTGGTTTGTTGTTAACACCTTTTTTTGGTTTGTTGTTCACACCTTTTTTTGGTTTGTTGTTCACACCTTTTTTTGGTTTGTTGTTCACACCTTTTTTTGGTTTGTTGTTCACACCTTTTTTTGGTTTGTTGTTCACACCTTTTTTTGGTTTGTTGTTCACACCTTTTTTGGTTTGTTGTTCACACCTTTTTTGGTTTGTTGTTCGCACCTTTTTTGGTTTGTTGTTCACACCTTTTTTTGGTTTGTTGTTCACACCTTTTTTTGTTGTTCACACCTTTTTTGGTTTGTTGTTCACACGTTTTTTGGTTTGTTGTTCACACCTTTTTTGGTTTGTTGTTCACACCTTTTTTGGTTTGTTGTTCACACCTTTTTTTGGTTTGTTGTTCACACCTTTTTTTGGTTTGTTGTTCACACTTTATTTTGGTTTGTTGTTCACACTTTTTTTTGGTTTGTTGTTCACACCTTTTTTTGGTTTGTTGTTCACACCTTTTTTTGGTTTGTTGTTCACACCTTTTTTTGTTGTTCACATCTTTTTTGGTTTGTTGTTCACACCTTTTTTGGTTTGTTGTTCACACTTTTTCTTGGTTTGTTGTTCACACTTTTTTTTGGTTTGTTGTTCACACCTTTTTTTGGTTTGTTGTTCACACCTTTTTTTGGTTTGTTGTTCACACCTTTTTTTGGTTTGTTGTTCACACCTTTCTTTGGTTTGTTGTTCACACCTTTTTTTGGTTTGTTGTTCACACCTTTGTTTGGTTTGTTGTTCACACCTTTTTTTGGTTTGTTGTTCACACCTTTTTTTGGTTTGTTGTTCACACCTTTTTTTGGTTTGTTGTTCACACCTTTTTTGGTTTGTTGTTCACACCTTTCTTGGTTTGTTGTTCACACCTTTTTTTGGTTTGTTGTTCACACCTTTTTTTGGTTTGTTGTTCACACCTTTTTTGGTTTGTTGTTCACACCTTTTTTGGTTTGTTGTTCGCACCTTTTTTGGTTTGTTGTTCACACCTTTTTTGGTTTGTTGTTCACACCTTTTTTGGTTTGTTGTTCACACCTTTTTTGGTTTGTTGTTCACACCTTTTTTTGATTTGTTGTTCACACCTTTTTTTGGTTTGTTGTTCACACTTTTTCTTGGTTTGTTGTTCACACTTTTTTTTGGTTTGTTGTTCACACCTTTTTTTGGTTTGTTGTTCACACCTTTTTTTGGTTTGTTGTTCACACCTTTTTTTGCTTTGTTGTTCACACCTTTTTTTGCTTTGTTGTTCACACCTTTTTTTGGTTTGTTGTTCACACTTTTTTTTGGTTTGTTGTTCACACTTTTTTTTGGTTTGTTGTTCACACCTTTTTTTGGTTTGTTGTTCACACCTTTTTTTGGTTTGTTGTTCACACCTTTTTTTGGTTTGTTGTTCACACCTTTTTTTGGTTTGTTGTTCACACCTTTTTTGGTTTGTTGTTCACACCTTTTTTTGGTTTGTTGTTCACACCTTTTTTTGGTTTGTTGTTCACACTTTATTTTGGTTTGTTGTTCACACTTTTTTTTGGTTTGTTGTTCACACCTTTTTTTGGTTTGTTGTTCACACCTTTTTTTGCTTTGTTGTTCGCACCTTTTTTTGTTGTTCACATCTTTTTTGGTTTGTTGTTCACACCTTTTTTGGTTTGTTGTTCACACCTTTTTTGGTTTGTTGTTCACACCTTTTTTGGTTTGTTGTTCACACCTTTTTTTGGTTTGTTGTTCACACCTTTTTTTGGTTTGTTGTTCACACTTTTTCTTGGTTTGTTGTTCACACTTTTTTTTGGTTTGTTGTTCACACCTTTTTTTGGTTTGTTGTTCACACCTTTTTTTGGTTTGTTGTTCACACCTTTTTTTGGTTTGTTGTTCACACCTTTTTTTGGTTTGTTGTTCACACCTTTTTTTGGTTTGTTGTTCACACCTTTTTTGGTTTGTTGTTCGCACCTTTTTTGGTTTGTTGTTCACACCTTTTTTTGGTTTGTTGTTCACACCTTTTTTTGTTGTTCACACCTTTTTTGGTTTGTTGTTCACACTTTTTCTTGGTTTGTTGTTCACACTTTTTTTTGGTTTGTTGTTCACACCTTTTTTTGGTTTGTTGTTCACACCTTTTTTTGGTTTGTTGTTCACACCTTTTTTTGGTTTTTTGTTCACACCTTTTTTTGGTTTGTTGTTAACACTTTATTTTGGTTTGTTGTTCACACTTTTTTTTGGTTTGTTGTTCACACCTTTTTTTGGTTTGTTGTTCACACCTTTTTTTGGTTTGTTGTTCGCACCTTTTTTTGTTGTTCACATCTTTTTTGGTTTGTTGTTCACACCTTTTTTGGTTTGTTGTTCACACCTTTTTTGGTTTGTTGTTCACACCTTTTTTGGTTTGTTGTTCACACCTTTTTTGGTTTGTTGTTCACACCTTTTTTTGGTTTGTTGTTCACACCTTTTTTTGGTTTGTTGTTCACACTTTTTCTTGGTTTGTTGTTCACACTTTTTTTTGGTTTGTTGTTCACACCTTTTTTTGGTTTGTTGTTCACACCTTTTTTTGGTTTGTTGTTCACACCTTTTTTTGGTTTGTTGTTCACACCTTTTTTTGGTTTGTTGTTCACACCTTTTTTTGGTTTGTTGTTCACACCTTTTTTGGTTTGTTGTTCGCACCTTTTTTGGTTTGTTGTTCACACCTTTTTTTGGTTTGTTGTTCACACCTTTTTTTGTTGTTCACACCTTTTTTGGTTTGTTGTTCACACTTTTTCTTGGTTTGTTGTTCACACTTTTTTTTGGTTTGTTGTTCACACCTTTTTTTGGTTTGTTGTTCACACCTTTTTTTGGTTTGTTGTTCACACCTTTTTTTGGTTTTTTGTTCACACCTTTTTTTGGTTTGTTGTTAACACCTTTTTTTGGTTTGTTGTTCACACCTTTTTTTGGTTTGTTGTTCACACCTTTTTTTGGTTTGTTGTTCACACCTTTTTTTGGTTTGTTGTTCACACCTTTTTTTGGTTTGTTGTTCACACCTTTTTTTGGTTTGTTGTTCACACCTTTTTTGGTTTGTTGTTCACACCTTTTTTGGTTTGTTGTTCGCACCTTTTTTGGTTTGTTGTTCACACCTTTTTTTGGTTTGTTGTTCACACCTTTTTTTGTTGTTCACACCTTTTTTGGTTTGTTGTTCACACGTTTTTTGGTTTGTTGTTCACACCTTTTTTGGTTTGTTGTTCACACCTTTTTTTGGTTTGTTGTTCACACCTTTTTTTGGTTTGTTGTTCACACTTTTTTTTGGTTTGTTGTTCACACTTTTTTTTGGTTTGTTGTTCACACCTTTTTTTGGTTTGTTGTTCACACCTTTTTTTGGTTTGTTGTTCACACCTTTTTTTGGTTTGTTGTTCACACCTTTTTTTGGTTTGTTGTTCACACCTTTTTTGGTTTGTTGTTCACACCTTTTTTTGGTTTGTTGTTCACACCTTTTTTTGGTTTGTTGTTCACACTTTATTTTGGTTTGTTGTTCACACTTTTTTTTGGTTTGTTGTTCACACCTTTTTTTGGTTTGTTGTTCACACCTTTTTTTGCTTTGTTGTTCGCACTTTTTTTTGTTGTTCACATCTTTTTTGGTTTGTTGTTCACACCTTTTTTGGTTTGTTGTTCACACCTTTTTTGGTTTGTTGTTCACACCTTTTTTGGTTTGTTGTTCACACCTTTTTTTGGTTTGTTGTTCACACCTTTTTTTGGTTTGTTGTTCACACTTTTTCTTGGTTTGTTGTTCACACTTTTTTTTGGTTTGTTGTTCACACCTTTTTTTGGTTTGTTGTTCACACCTTTTTTTGGTTTGTTGTTCACACCTTTTTTTGGTTTGTTGTTCACACCTTTTTTTGGTTTGTTGTTCACACCTTTTTTTGGTTTGTTGTTCACACCTTTTTTGGTTTGTTGTTCGCACCTTTTTTGGTTTGTTGTTCACACCTTTTTTTGGTTTGTTGTTCACACCTTTTTTTGTTGTTCACACCTTTTTTGGTTTGTTGTTCACACTTTTTCTTGGTTTGTTGTTCACACTTTTTTTTGGTTTGTTGTTCACACCTTTTTTTGGTTTGTTGTTCACACCTTTTTTTGGTTTGTTGTTCACACCTTTTTTTGGTTTTTTGTTCACACCTTTTTTTGGTTTGTTGTTAACACTTTATTTTGGTTTGTTGTTCACACTTTTTTTTGGTTTGTTGTTCACACCTTTTTTTGGTTTGTTGTTCACACCTTTTTTTGGTTTGTTGTTCGCACCTTTTTTTGTTGTTCACATCTTTTTTGGTTTGTTGTTCACACCTTTTTTGGTTTGTTGTTCACACCTTTTTTGGTTTGTTGTTCACACCTTTTTTGGTTTGTTGTTCACACCTTTTTTGGTTTGTTGTTCACACCTTTTTTTGGTTTGTTGTTCACACCTTTTTTTGGTTTGTTGTTCACACTTTTTCTTGGTTTGTTGTTCACACTTTTTTTTGGTTTGTTGTTCACACCTTTTTTTGGTTTGTTGTTCACACCTTTTTTTGGTTTGTTGTTCACACCTTTTTTTGGTTTGTTGTTCACACCTTTTTTTGGTTTGTTGTTCACACCTTTTTTTGGTTTGTTGTTCACACCTTTTTTGGTTTGTTGTTCGCACCTTTTTTGGTTTGTTGTTCACACCTTTTTTTGGTTTGTTGTTCACACCTTTTTTTGTTGTTCACACCTTTTTTGGTTTGTTGTTCACACTTTTTCTTGGTTTGTTGTTCACACTTTTTTTTGGTTTGTTGTTCACACCTTTTTTTGGTTTGTTGTTCACACCTTTTTTTGGTTTGTTGTTCACACCTTTTTTTGGTTTTTTGTTCACACCTTTTTTTGGTTTGTTGTTAACACCTTTTTTTGGTTTGTTGTTCACACCTTTTTTTGGTTTGTTGTTCACACTTTTTTTTGGTTTGTTGTTCACACCTTTTTTTGGTTTGTTGTTCACACCTTTTTTTGGTTTGTTGTTCACACCTTTTTTTGGTTTGTTGTTCACACCTTTTTTGGTTTGTTGTTCACACCTTTTTTGGTTTGTTGTTCGCACCTTTTTTGGTTTGTTGTTCACACCTTTTTTTGGTTTGTTGTTCACACCTTTTTTTGTTGTTCACACCTTTTTTGGTTTGTTGTTCACACGTTTTTTGGTTTGTTGTTCACACCTTTTTTGGTTTGTTGTTCACACCTTTTTTTGGTTTGTTGTTCACACCTTTTTTTGGTTTGTTGTTCACACTTTATTTTGGTTTGTTGTTCACACTTTTTTTTGGTTTGTTGTTCACACCTTTTTTTGGTTTGTTGTTCACACCTTTTTTTGGTTTGTTGTTCACACCTTTTTTTGTTGTTCACATCTTTTTTGGTTTGTTGTTCACACCTTTTTTGGTTTGTTGTTCACACTTTTTCTTGGTTTGTTGTTCACACTTTTTTTTGGTTTGTTGTTCACACCTTTTTTTGGTTTGTTGTTCACACCTTTTTTTGGTTTGTTGTTCACACCTTTTTTTGGTTTGTTGTTCACACCTTTCTTTGGTTTGTTGTTCACACCTTTTTTTGGTTTGTTGTTCACACCTTTGTTTGGTTTGTTGTTCACACCTTTTTTTGGTTTGTTGTTCACACCTTTTTTTGGTTTGTTGTTCACACCTTTTTTGGTTTGTTGTTCGCACCTTTTTTGGTTTGTTGTTCGCACCTTTTTTGGTTTGTTGTTCGCACCTTTTTTGGTTTGTTGTTCACACCTTTTTTTGGTTTGTTGTTTACACCTTTTTTTGGTTTGTTGTTAACACCTTTTTTTGGTTTGTTGTTCACACCTTTTTTTGGTTTGTTGTTCACACCTTTTTTTGGTTTGTTGTTCACACCTTTTTTTGGTTTGTTGTTCACACCTTTTTTTGGTTTGTTGTTCACACCTTTTTTTGGTTTGTTGTTCACACCTTTTTTTGGTTTGTTGTTCACACCTTTTTTGGTTTGTTGTTCACACCTTTTTTGGTTTGTTGTTCGCACCTTTTTTGGTTTGTTGTTCACACCTTTTTTTGGTTTGTTGTTCACACCTTTTTTTGTTGTTCACACCTTTTTTGGTTTGTTGTTCACACGTTTTTTGGTTTGTTGTTCACACCTTTTCTTGGTTTGTTGTTCACACCTTTTTTTGGTTTGTTGTTCACACCTTTTTTTGGTTTGTTGTTCACACCTTTTTTTGGTTTGTTGTTCACACCTTTTTTGGTTTGTTGTTCACACCTTTTTTGGTTCGTTGTTCGCACCTTTTTTGGTTTGTTGTTCACACCTTTTTTTGGTTTGTTGTTCACACCTTTTTTTGTTGTTCACACCTTTTTTGGTTTGTTGTTCACACCTTTTTTGGTTTGTTGTTCACACCTTTTTTGGTTTGTTGTTCACACCTTTTTTGGTTTGTTGTTCACACCTTTTTTTGGTTTGTTGTTCACACCTTTTTTTGGTTTGTTGTTCACACTTTTTCTTGGTTTGTTGTTCACACTTTTTTTTGGTTTGTTGTTCACACCTTTTTTTGGTTTGTTGTTCACACCTTTTTTTGGTTTGTTGTTCACACCTTTTTTTGGTTTGTTGTTCACACCTTTTTTTGTTTTGTTGTTCACACCTTTTTTTGGTTTGTTGTTCACACTTTTTTTTGGTTTGTTGTTCACACCTTTTTTGGTTTGTTGTTCACACCTTTTTTGGTTTGTTGTTCGCACCTTTTTTGGTTTGTTGTTCACACCTTTTTTTGGTTTGTTGTTCACACCTTTTTTGGTTTGTTGTTCACACCTTTTTTTGGTTTGTTGTTCACACCTTTTTTTGGTTTGTTGTTCACACCTTTTTTTGGTTTGTTGTTCACACCTTTTTTTGGTTTGTTGTTCACACCTTTTTTTGGTTTGTTGTTCACACCTTTTTTTGGTTTGTTGTTCACACCTTTTTTGGTCTGTTGTTCACACCTTTCTTGGTTTGTTGTTCACACCTTTTTTTGGTTTGTTGTTCACACCTTTTTTTGGTTTGTTGTTCACACCTTTTTTGGTTTGTTGTTCACACCTTTTTTGGTTTGTTGTTCGCACCTTTTTTGGTTTGTTGTTCACACCTTTTTTGGTTTGTTGTTCACACCTTTTTTGGTTTGTTGTTCACACCTTTTTTGGTTTGTTGTTCACACCTTTTTTTGATTTGTTGTTCACACCTTTTTTTGGTTTGTTGTTCACACCTTTTTTTGGTTTGTTGTTCACACTTTTTCTTGGTTTGTTGTTCACACTTTTTTTTGGTTTGTTGTTCACACCTTTTTTTGGTTTGTTGTTCACACCTTTTTTTGGTTTGTTGTTCACACCTTTTTTTGCTTTGTTGTTCACACCTTTTTTTGCTTTGTTGTTCACACCTTTTTTTGGTTTGTTGTTCACACTTTTTTTTGGTTTGTTGTTCACACTTTTTTTTGGTTTGTTGTTCACACCTTTTTTTGGTTTGTTGTTCACACCTTTTTTTGGTTTGTTGTTCACACCTTTTTTTGGTTTGTTGTTCACACCTTTTTTTGTTTTGTTGTTCACACCTTTTTTTGGTTTGTTGTTCACACTTTTTTTTGGTTTGTTGTTCACACCTTTTTTGGTTTGTTGTTCACACCTTTTTTGGTTTGTTGTTCGCACCTTTTTTGGTTTGTTGTTCACACCTTTTTTTGGTTTGTTGTTCACACCTTTTTTTGTTGTTCACACCTTTTTTGGTTTGTTGTTCACACTTTTTCTTGGTTTGTTGTTCACACTTTTTTTTGGTTTGTTGTTCACACCTTTTTTTGGTTTGTTGTTCACACCTTTTTTTGGTTTGTTGTTCACACCTTTTTTTGGTTTTTTGTTCACACCTTTTTTTGGTTTGTTGTTAACACCTTTTTTTGGTTTGTTGTTCACACCTTTTTTTGGTTTGTTGTTCACACCTTTTTTTGGTTTGTTGTTCACACCTTTTTTTGGTTTGTTGTTCACACCTTTTTTTGGTTTGTTGTTCACACCTTTTTTTGGTTTGTTGTTCACACCTTTTTTTGGTTTGTTGTTCACACCTTTTTTGGTTTGTTGTTCACACCTTTTTTGGTTTGTTGTTCGCACCTTTTTTGGTTTGTTGTTCACACCTTTTTTTGGTTTGTTGTTCACACCTTTTTTTGTTGTTCACACCTTTTTTGGTTTGTTGTTCACACGTTTTTTGGTTTGTTGTTCACACCTTTTTTGGTTTGTTGTTCACACCTTTTTTGGTTTGTTGTTCACACCTTTTTTTGGTTTGTTGTTCACACCTTTTTTTGGTTTGTTGTTCACACCTTTTTTTGGTTTGTTGTTCACACCTTTTTTTGGTTTGTTGTTCACACCTTTTTTTGGTTTGTTGTTCACACCTTTCTTTGGTTTGTTGTTCACACCTTTTTTTGGTTTGTTGTTCACACCTTTGTTTGGTTTGTTGTTCACACCTTTTTTTGGTTTGTTGTTCACACCTTTTTTTGGTTTGTTGTTCACACCTTTTTTGGTTTGTTGTTCGCACCTTTTTTGGTTTGTTGTTCGCACCTTTTTTGGTTTGTTGTTCACACCTTTTTTTGGTTTGTTGTTCACACCTTTTTTTGGTTTGTTGTTAACACCTTTTTTTGGTTTGTTGTTCACACCTTTTTTTGGTTTGTTGTTCACACCTTTTTTTGGTTTGTTGTTCACACCTTTTTTTGGTTTGTTGTTCACACCTTTTTTTGGTTTGTTGTTCACACCTTTTTTTGGTTTGTTGTTCACACCTTTTTTTGGTTTGTTGTTCACACCTTTTTTTGGTTTGTTGTTCACACCTTTTTTTGGTTTGTTGTTCACACCTTTTTTGGTTTGTTGTTCACACCTTTTTTGGTTCGTTGTTCGCACCTTTTTTGGTTTGTTGTTCACACCTTTTTTTGGTTTGTTGTTCACACCTTTTTTTGTTGTTCACACCTTTTTTGGTTTGTTGTTCACACCTTTTTTGGTTTGTTGTTCACACCTTTTTTGGTTTGTTGTTCACACCTTTTTTGGTTTGTTGTTCACACCTTTTTTTGGTTTGTTGTTCACACCTTTTTTTGGTTTGTTGTTCACACTTTTTCTTGGTTTGTTGTTCACACTTTTTTTTGGTTTGTTGTTCACACCTTTTTTTGGTTTGTTGTTCACACCTTTTTTTGGTTTGTTGTTCACACTTTTTTTTGGTTTGTTGTTCACACCTTTTTTTGGTTTGTTGTTCACACCTTTTTTTGGTTTGTTGTTCACACCTTTTTTTGCTTTGTTGTTCACACCTTTTTTTGCTTTGTTGTTCACACCTTTTTTTGGTTTGTTGTTCACACTTTTTTTTGGTTTGTTGTTCACACTTTTTTTTGGTTTGTTGTTCACACCTTTTTTTGGTTTGTTGTTCACACCTTTTTTTGGTTTGTTGTTCACACCTTTTTTTGGTTTGTTGTTCACACTTTTTTTTGGTTTGTTGTTCACACCTTTTTTTGGTTTGTTGTTCACACCTTTTTTTGGTTTGTTGTTCACACCTTTTTTTGGTTTGTTGTTCACACCTTTTTTTGTTTTGTTGTTCACACCTTTTTTTGGTTTGTTGTTCACACTTTTTTTTGGTTTGTTGTTCACACCTTTTTTGGTTTGTTGTTCACACCTTTTTTGGTTTGTTGTTCGCACCTTTTTTGGTTTGTTGTTCACACCTTTTTTTGGTTTGTTGTTCACACCTTTTTTTGTTGTTCACACCTTTTTTGGTTTGTTGTTCACACTTTTTCTTGGTTTGTTGTTCACACTTTTTTTTGGTTTGTTGTTCACACCTTTTTTTGGTTTGTTGTTCACACCTTTTTTTGGTTTGTTGTTCACACCTTTTTTTGGTTTGTTGTTCACACCTTTTTTGGTTTGTTGTTCACACCTTTTTTGGTTTGTTGTTCACACCTTTTTTGGTTTGTTGTTCACACCTTTTTTTGGTTTGTTGTTCACACCTTTTTTTGGTTTGTTGTTCACACCTTTTTTTGGTTTGTTGTTCACACCTTTTTTTGGTTTGTTGTTCACACCTTTTTTGGTTTGTTGTTCACACCTTTTTTGGTTTGTTGTTCGCACCTTTTTTGGTTTGTTGTTCACACCTTTTTTTGGTTTGTTGTTCACACCTTTTTTTGTTGTTCACACCTTTTTTGGTTTGTTGTTCACACGTTTTTTGGTTTGTTGTTCACACCTTTTTTGGTTTGTTGTTCACACCTTTTTTGGTTTGTTGTTCACACCTTTTTTTGGTTTGTTGTTCACACCTTTTTTTGGTTTGTTGTTCACACCTTTTTTTGGTTTGTTGTTCACACCTTTTTTTGGTTTGTTGTTCACACCTTTTTTTGGTTTGTTGTTCACACCTTTCTTTGGTTTGTTGTTCACACCTTTTTTTGGTTTGTTGTTCACACCTTTGTTTGGTTTGTTGTTCACACCTTTTTTTGGTTTGTTGTTCACACCTTTTTTTGGTTTGTTGTTCACACCTTTTTTGGTTTGTTGTTCGCACCTTTTTTGGTTTGTTGTTCGCACCTTTTTTGGTTTGTTGTTCACACCTTTTTTTGGTTTGTTGTTCACACCTTTTTTTGGTTTGTTGTTAACACCTTTTTTTGGTTTGTTGTTCACACCTTTTTTTGGTTTGTTGTTCACACCTTTTTTTGGTTTGTTGTTCACACCTTTTTTTGGTTTGTTGTTCACACCTTTTTTTGGTTTGTTGTTCACACCTTTTTTTGGTTTGTTGTTCACACCTTTTTTTGGTTTGTTGTTCACACCTTTTTTTGGTTTGTTGTTCACACCTTTTTTTGGTTTGTTGTTCACACCTTTTTTGGTTTGTTGTTCACACCTTTTTTGGTTCGTTGTTCGCACCTTTTTTGGTTTGTTGTTCACACCTTTTTTTGGTTTGTTGTTCACACCTTTTTTTGTTGTTCACACCTTTTTTGGTTTGTTGTTCACACCTTTTTTGGTTTGTTGTTCACACCTTTTTTGGTTTGTTGTTCACACCTTTTTTGGTTTGTTGTTCACACCTTTTTTTGGTTTGTTGTTCACACCTTTTTTTGGTTTGTTGTTCACACTTTTTCTTGGTTTGTTGTTCACACTTTTTTTTGGTTTGTTGTTCACACCTTTTTTTGGTTTGTTGTTCACACCTTTTTTTGGTTTGTTGTTCACACTTTTTTTTGGTTTGTTGTTCACACCTTTTTTTGGTTTGTTGTTCACACCTTTTTTTGGTTTGTTGTTCACACCTTTTTTTGCTTTGTTGTTCACACCTTTTTTTGCTTTGTTGTTCACACCTTTTTTTGGTTTGTTGTTCACACTTTTTTTTGGTTTGTTGTTCACACTTTTTTTTGGTTTGTTGTTCACACCTTTTTTTGGTTTGTTGTTCACACCTTTTTTTGGTTTGTTGTTCACACCTTTTTTTGGTTTGTTGTTCACACTTTTTTTTGGTTTGTTGTTCACACCTTTTTTTGGTTTGTTGTTCACACCTTTTTTTGGTTTGTTGTTCACACCTTTTTTTGGTTTGTTGTTCACACCTTTTTTTGTTTTGTTGTTCACACCTTTTTTTGGTTTGTTGTTCACACTTTTTTTTGGTTTGTTGTTCACACCTTTTTTGGTTTGTTGTTCACACCTTTTTTGGTTTATTGTTCGCACCTTTTTTGGTTTGTTGTTCACACCTTTTTTTGGTTTGTTGTTCACACCTTTTTTTGTTGTTCACACCTTTTTTGGTTTGTTGTTCACACTTTTTCTTGGTTTGTTGTTCACACTTTTTTTTGGTTTGTTGTTCACACCTTTTTTTGGTTTGTTGTTCACACCTTTTTTTGGTTTGTTGTTCACACCTTTTTTTGGTTTGTTGTTCACACCTTTTTTGGTTTGTTGTTCACACCTTTTTTGGTTTGTTGTTCACACCTTTTTTGGTTTGTTGTTCACACCTTTTTTTGGTTTGTTGTTCACACCTTTTTTTGGTTTGTTGTTCACACCTTTTTTTGGTTTGTTGTTCACACCTTTTTTTGGTTTGTTGTTCACACCTTTTTTTGGTTTGTTGTTCACACCTTTCTTTGGTTTGTTGTTCACACCTTTTTTTGGTTTGTTGTTCACACCTTTGTTTGGTTTGTTGTTCACACCTTTTTTTGGTTTGTTGTTCACACCTTTTTTTGGTTTGTTGTTCACACCTTTTTTGGTTTGTTGTTCGCATCTTTTTTGGTTTGTTGTTCACACCTTTTTTGGTTTGTTGTTCGCACCTTTTTTGGTTTGTTGTTCGCACCTTTTTTGGTTTGTTGTTCACACCTTTTTTTGGTTTGTTGTTCACACCTTTTTTTGGTTTGTTGTTAACACCTTTTTTTGGTTTGTTGTTCACACCTTTTTTTGGTTTGTTGTTCACACCTTTTTTTGGTTTGTTGTTCACACCTTTTTTTGGTTTGTTGTTCACACCTTTTTTTGGTTTGTTGTTCACACCTTTTTTTGGTTTGTTGTTCACACCTTTTTTTGGTTTGTTGTTCACACCTTTTTTGGTTTGTTGTTCACACCTTTTTTGGTTTGTTGTTCGCACCTTTTTTGGTTTGTTGTTCACACCTTTTTTTGGTTTGTTGTTCACACCTTTTTTTGTTGTTCACACCTTTTTTGGTTTGTTGTTCACACGTTTTTTGGTTTGTTGTTCACACCTTTTCTTGGTTTGTTGTTCACACCTTTTTTTGGTTTGTTGTTCACACCTTTTTTTGGTTTGTTGTTCACACCTTTTTTTGGTTTGTTGTTCACACCTTTTTTGGTTTGTTGTTCACACCTTTTTTGGTTCGTTGTTCGCACCTTTTTTGGTTTGTTGTTCACACCTTTTTTTGGTTTGTTGTTCACACCTTTTTTTGTTGTTCACACCTTTTTTGGTTTGTTGTTCACACCTTTTTTGGTTTGTTGTTCACACCTTTTTTGGTTTGTTGTTCACACCTTTTTTGGTTTGTTGTTCACACCTTTTTTTTGGTTTGTTGTTCACACCTTTTTTTGGTTTGTTGTTCACACTTTTTCTTGGTTTGTTGTTCACACTTTTTTTTGGTTTGTTGTTCACACCTTTTTTTGGTTTGTTGTTCACACCTTTTTTTGGTTTGTTGTTCACACCTTTTTTTGGTTTGTTGTTCACACCTTTTTTTGTTTTGTTGTTCACACCTTTTTTTGGTTTGTTGTTCACACTTTTTTTTGGTTTGTTGTTCACACCTTTTTTGGTTTGTTGTTCACACCTTTTTTGGTTTGTTGTTCGCACCTTTTTTGGTTTGTTGTTCACACCTTTTTTTGGTTTGTTGTTCACACCTTTTTTGGTTTGTTGTTCACACCTTTTTTGGTTTGTTGTTCACACCTTTTTTGGTTTGTTGTTCGCACCTTTTTTGGTTTGTTGTTCACACCTTTTTTGGTTTGTTGTTCACACCTTTTTTGGTTTGTTGTTCACACCTTTTTTGGTTTGTTGTTCACACCTTTTTTTGATTTGTTGTTCACACCTTTTTTTGGTTTGTTGTTCACACTTTTTCTTGGTTTGTTGTTCACACTTTTTTTTGGTTTGTTGTTCACACCTTTTTTTGGTTTGTTGTTCACACCTTTTTTTGGTTTGTTGTTCACACCTTTTTTTGGTTTGTTGTTCACACCTTTTTTTGGTTTGTTGTTCACACCTTTTTTTGGTTTGTTGTTCACACTTTTTTTTGGTTTGTTGTTCACACTTTTTTTTGGTTTGTTGTTCACACCTTTTTTTGGTTTGTTGTTCACACCTTTTTTTGGTTTGTTGTTCACACCTTTTTTTGGTTTGTTGTTCACACCTTTTTTTGTTTTGTTGTTCACACCTTTTTTTGGTTTGTTGTTCACACTTTTTTTTGGTTTGTTGTTCACACCTTTTTTTGTTGTTCACACCTTTTTTGGTTTGTTGTTCACACTTTTTCTTGGTTTGTTGTTCACACTTTTTTTGGTTTGTTGTTCACACCTTTTTTTGGTTTGTTGTTCACACCTTTTTTTGGTTTGTTGTTCACACCTTTTTTTGGTTTTTTGTTCACACCTTTTTTTGGTTTGTTGTTATCACCTTTTTTTGGTTTGTTGTTCACACCTTTTTTTGGTTTGTTGTTCACACCTTTTTTTGGTTTGTTGTTCACACCTTTTTTTGGTTTGTTGTTCACACCTTTTTTTGGTTTGTTGTTCACACCTTTTTTTGGTTTGTTGTTCACACCTTTTTTTGGTTTGTTGTTCACACCTTTTTTGGTTTGTTGTTCACACCTTTTTTGGTTTGTTGTTCGCACCTTTTTTGGTTTGTTGTTCACACCTTTTTTTGGTTTGTTGTTCACACCTTTTTTTGTTGTTCACACCTTTTTTGGTTTGTTGTTCACACGTTTTTTGGTTTGTTGTTCACACCTTTTTTGGTTTGTTGTTCACACCTTTTTTGGTTTGTTGTTCACACCTTTTTTTGGTTTGTTGTTCACACCTTTTTTTGGTTTGTTGTTCACACTTTATTTTGGTTTGTTGTTCACACTTTTTTTTGGTTTGTTGTTCACACCTTTTTTTGGTTTGTTGTTCACACCTTTTTTGGTTTGTTGTTCACACCTTTTTTGGTTTGTTGTTCACACCTTTTTTGGTTTGTTGTTCACACCTTTTTTTGGTTTGTTGTTCACACCTTTTTTTGGTTTGTTGTTCACACTTTTTCTTGGTTTGTTGTTCACACTTTTTTTTGGTTTGTTGTTCACACCTTTTTTTGGTTTGTTGTTCACACCTTTTTTTGGTTTGTTGTTCACACCTTTTTTTGGTTTGTTGTTCACACCTTTCTTTGGTTTGTTGTTCACACCTTTTTTTGGTTTGTTGTTCACACCTTTTTTTGGTTTGTTGTTCACACCTTTTTTTGGTTTGTTGTTCACACCTTTTTTTGGTTTGTTGTTCACACCTTTTTTGGTTTGTTGTTCGCACCTTTTTTGGTTTGTTGTTCGCACCTTTTTTGGTTTGTTGTTCACACCTTTTTTTGGTTTGTTGTTCACACCTTTTTTTGGTTTGTTGTTCACACCTTTTTTTGGTTTGTTGTTCACACCTTTTTTTGGTTTGTTGTTCACACCTTTTTTTGGTTTGTTGTTCACACCTTTTTTGGTTTGTTGTTCACACCTTTTTTGGTTTGTTGTTCACACCTTTTTTTGGTTTGTTGTTCACACCTTTTTTTGGTTTGTTGTTCACACCTTTTTTTGGTTTGTTGTTCACACCTTTTTTGGTTTGTTGTTCACACCTTTTTTTGGTTTGTTGTTCACACCTTTTTTTGGTTTGTTGTTCACACCTTTTTTTGGTTTGTTGTTCACACCTTTTTTTGGTTTGTTGTTCACACCTTTTCTTGGTTTGTTGTTCACACCTTTTTTTGGTTTGTTGTTCACACCTTTTTTTGGTTTGTTGTTCACACCTTTTTTGGTTTGTTGTTCACACCTTTTTTGGTTCGTTGTTCGCACCTTTTTTGGTTTGTTGTTCACACCTTTTTTTGGTTTGTTGTTCACACCTTTTTTGGTTTGTTGTTCACACCTTTTTTTGGTTTGTTGTTCACACCTTTTTTTGTTGTTCACACCTTTTTTGGTTTGTTGTTCACACCTTTTTTGGTTTGTTGTTCACACCTTTTTTGGTTTGTTGTTCACACCTTTTTTGGTTTGTTGTTCACACCTTTTTTTGGTTTGTTGTTCACACCTTTTTTTGGTTTGTTGTTCACACCTTTTTTTGGTTTGTTGTTCACACCTTTTTTTGCTTTGTTGTTCACACCTTTTTTTGCTTTGTTGTTCACACTTTTTTTTGGTTTGTTGTTCACACTTTTTTTTGGTTTGTTGTTCACACCTTTTTTTGGTTTGTTGTTCACACCTTTTTTTGGTTTGTTGTTCACACCTTTTTTTGGTTTGTTGTTCACACCTTTTTTTGTTTTGTTGTTCACACCTTTTTTTGGTTTGTTGTTCACACCTTTTTTTGTTGTTCACACCTTTTTTGGTTTGTTGTTCACACTTTTTCTTGGTTTGTTGTTCACACTTTTTTTTGGTTTGTTGTTCACACCTTTTTTTGGTTTGTTGTTCACACCTTTTTTGGTTTGTTGTTCACACCTTTTTTGGTTTGTTGTTCGCACCTTTTTTGGTTTGTTGTTCACACCTTTTTTTGGTTTGTTGTTCACACCTTTTTTTGGTTTGTTGTTCACACCTTTTTTTGGTTTGTTGTTCACACCTTTTTTTGTTTTGTTGTTCACACCTTTTTTTGGTTTGTTGTTCACACTTTTTTTTGGTTTGTTGTTCACACCTTTTTTTGTTGTTCACACCTTTTTTGGTTTGTTGTTCACACTTTTTCTTGGTTTGTTGTTCACACTTTTTTTGGTTTGTTGTTCACACCTTTTTTTGGTTTGTTGTTCACACCTTTTTTTGGTTTGTTGTTCACACCTTTTTTTGGTTTTTTGTTCACACCTTTTTTTGGTTTGTTGTTATCACCTTTTTTTGGTTTGTTGTTCACACCTTTTTTTGGTTTGTTGTTCACACCTTTTTTTGGTTTGTTGTTCACACCTTTTTTTGGTTTGTTGTTCACACCTTTTTTTGGTTTGTTGTTCACACCTTTTTTTGGTTTGTTGTTCACACCTTTTTTTGGTTTGTTGTTCACACCTTTTTTGGTTTGTTGTTCACACCTTTTTTGGTTTGTTGTTCGCACCTTTTTTGGTTTGTTGTTCACACCTTTTTTTGGTTTGTTGTTCACACCTTTTTTTGTTGTTCACACCTTTTTTGGTTTGTTGTTCACACGTTTTTTGGTTTGTTGTTCACACCTTTTTTGGTTTGTTGTTCACACCTTTTTTGGTTTGTTGTTCACACCTTTTTTTGGTTTGTTGTTCACACCTTTTTTTGGTTTGTTGTTCACACTTTATTTTGGTTTGTTGTTCACACTTTTTTTTGGTTTGTTGTTCACACCTTTTTTTGGTTTGTTGTTCACACCTTTTTTGGTTTGTTGTTCACACCTTTTTTGGTTTGTTGTTCACACCTTTTTTGGTTTGTTGTTCACACCTTTTTTTGGTTTGTTGTTCACACCTTTTTTTGGTTTGTTGTTCACACTTTTTCTTGGTTTGTTGTTCACACTTTTTTTTGGTTTGTTGTTCACACCTTTTTTTGGTTTGTTGTTCACACCTTTTTTTGGTTTGTTGTTCACACCTTTTTTTGGTTTGTTGTTCACACCTTTCTTTGGTTTGTTGTTCACACCTTTTTTTGGTTTGTTGTTCACACCTTTTTTTGGTTTGTTGTTCACACCTTTTTTTGGTTTGTTGTTCACACCTTTTTTTGGTTTGTTGTTCACACCTTTTTTGGTTTGTTGTTCGCACCTTTTTTGGTTTGTTGTTCGCACCTTTTTTGGTTTGTTGTTCACACCTTTTTTTGGTTTGTTGTTCACACCTTTTTTTGGTTTGTTGTTCACACCTTTTTTTGGTTTGTTGTTCACACCTTTTTTTGGTTTGTTGTTCACACCTTTTTTTGGTTTGTTGTTCACACCTTTTTTGGTTTGTTGTTCACACCTTTTTTGGTTTGTTGTTCACACCTTTTTTTGGTTTGTTGTTCACACCTTTTTTTGGTTTGTTGTTCACACCTTTTTTTGGTTTGTTGTTCACACCTTTTTTGGTTTGTTGTTCACACCTTTTTTTGGTTTGTTGTTCACACCTTTTTTTGGTTTGTTGTTCACACCTTTTTTTGGTTTGTTGTTCACACCTTTTTTTGGTTTGTTGTTCACACCTTTTCTTGGTTTGTTGTTCACACCTTTTTTTGGTTTGTTGTTCACACCTTTTTTTGGTTTGTTGTTCACACCTTTTTTGGTTTGTTGTTCACACCTTTTTTGGTTCGTTGTTCGCACCTTTTTTGGTTTGTTGTTCACACCTTTTTTTGGTTTGTTGTTCACACCTTTTTTGGTTTGTTGTTCACACCTTTTTTTGGTTTGTTGTTCACACCTTTTTTTGTTGTTCACACCTTTTTTGGTTTGTTGTTCACACCTTTTTTGGTTTGTTGTTCACACCTTTTTTGGTTTGTTGTTCACACCTTTTTTGGTTTGTTGTTCACACCTTTTTTTGGTTTGTTGTTCACACCTTTTTTTGGTTTGTTGTTCACACCTTTTTTTGGTTTGTTGTTCACACCTTTTTTTGCTTTGTTGTTCACACCTTTTTTTGCTTTGTTGTTCACACTTTTTTTTGGTTTGTTGTTCACACTTTTTTTTGGTTTGTTGTTCACACCTTTTTTTGGTTTGTTGTTCACACCTTTTTTTGGTTTGTTGTTCACACCTTTTTTTGGTTTGTTGTTCACACCTTTTTTTGTTTTGTTGTTCACACCTTTTTTTGGTTTGTTGTTCACACCTTTTTTTGTTGTTCACACCTTTTTTGGTTTGTTGTTCACACTTTTTCTTGGTTTGTTGTTCACACTTTTTTTTGGTTTGTTGTTCACACCTTTTTTTGGTTTGTTGTTCACACCTTTTTTGGTTTGTTGTTCACACCTTTTTTGGTTTGTTGTTCGCACCTTTTTTGGTTTGTTGTTCACACCTTTTTTTGGTTTGTTGTTCACACCTTTTTTTGTTGTTCACACCTTTTTTGGTTTGTTGTTCACACCTTTTTTGGTTTGTTGTTCACACCTTTTTTGGTTTGTTGTTCACACCTTTTTTGGTTTGTTGTTCACACCTTTTTTTGGTTTGTTGTTCACACCTTTTTTTGGTTTGTTGTTCACACTTTATTTTGGTTTGTTGTTCACACTTTTTTTTGGTTTGTTGTTCACACCTTTTTTTGGTTTGTTGTTCACACCTTTTTTTGGTTTGTTGTTCACACCTTTTTTTGTTGTTCACACCTTTTTTGGTTTGTTGTTCACACCTTTTTTGGTTTGTTGTTCACACCTTTTTTGGTTTGTTGTTCACACCTTTTTTTGGTTTGTTGTTCACACCTTTTTTTGGTTTGTTGTTCACACTTTTTCTTGGTTTGTTGTTCACACTTTTTTTTGGTTTGTTGTTCACACCTTTTTTTGGTTTGTTGTTCACACCTTTTTTTGGTTTGTTGTTCACACCTTTTTTTGGTTTGTTGTTCACACCTTTTTTTGGTTTGTTGTTCACACCTTTTTTTGGTTTGTTGTTCACACCTTTTTTTGGTTTGTTGTTCACACCTTTTTTTGGTTTGTTGTTCGCACCTTTTTTGGTTTGTTGTTCGCACCTTTTTTGCTTTGTTGTTCACACCTTTTTTTGGTTTGTTGTTCACACCTTTTTTTGGTTTGTTGTTCACACCTTTTTTTGGTTTGTTGTTCACACCTTTTTTTGGTTTGTTGTTCACACCTTTTTTTGTTGTTCACACCTTTTTTGGTTTGTTGTTCACACGTTTTTTGGTTTGTTGTTCACACCTTTTTTGGTTTGTTGTTCACACCTTTTTTGGTTTGTTGTTCACACCTTTTTTTGGTTTGTTGTTCACACCTTTTTTTGGTTTGTTGTTCACACTTTATTTTGGTTTGTTGTTCACACTTTTTTTTGGTTTGTTGTTCACACCTTTTTTTGGTTTGTTGTTCACACCTTTTTTTGGTTTGTTGTTCACACCTTTTTTTGTTGTTCACATCTTTTTTGGTTTGTTGTTCACACCTTTTTTGGTTTGTTGTTCACACCTTTTTTGGTTTGTTGTTCACACCTTTTTTTGGTTTGTTGTTCACACCTTTTTTTGGTTTGTTGTTCACACTTTTTCTTGGTTTGTTGTTCACACTTTTTTTTGGTTTGTTGTTCACACCTTTTTTTGGTTTGTTGTTCACACCTTTTTTTGGTTTGTTGTTCACACCTTTTTTTGGTTTGTTGTTCACACCTTTTTTTGGTTTGTTGTTCACCTTTTTTTGGTTTGTTGTTCACACCTTTTTTTGGTTTGTTGTTCACACCTTTTTTTGGTTTGTTGTTCGCACCTTTTTTGGTTTGTTGTTCGCACCTTTTTTGCTTTGTTGTTCACACCTTTTTTTGGTTTGTTGTTCACACCTTTTTTTGGTTTGTTGTTCACACCTTTTTTTGGTTTGTTGTTCACACCTTTTTTTGGTTTGTTGTTCACACCTTTTTTTGTTGTTCACACCTTTTTTGGTTTGTTGTTCACACGTTTTTTGGTTTGTTGTTCACACCTTTTTTGGTTTGTTGTTCACACCTTTTTTGGTTTGTTGTTCACACCTTTTTTTGGTTTGTTGTTCACACCTTTTTTTGGTTTGTTGTTCACACTTTATTTTGGTTTGTTGTTCACACTTTTTTTTGGTTTGTTGTTCACACCTTTTTTTGGTTTGTTGTTCACACCTTTTTTTGGTTTGTTGTTCACACCTTTTTTTGTTGTTCACATCTTTTTTGGTTTGTTGTTCACACCTTTTTTGGTTTGTTGTTCACACCTTTTTTGGTTTGTTGTTCACACCTTTTTTGGTTTGTTGTTCACACCTTTTTTTGGTTTGTTGTTCACACCTTTTTTTGGTTTGTTGTTCACACTTTTTCTTGGTTTGTTGTTCACACTTTTTTTTGGTTTGTTGTTCACACCTTTTTTTGGTTTGTTGTTCACACCTTTTTTTGGTTTGTTGTTCACACCTTTTTTTGGTTTGTTGTTCACACCTTTCTTTGGTTTGTTGTTCACACCTTTTTTTGGTTTGTTGTTCACACCTTTTTTTGGTTTGTTGTTCACACCTTTTTTTGGTTTGTTGTTCACACCTTTTTTTGGTTTGTTGTTCACACCTTTTTTGGTTTGTTGTTCGTACCTTTTTTGGTTTGTTGTTCGCACCTTTTTTGGTTTGTTGTTCACACCTTTTTTTGGTTTGTTGTTCACACCTTTTTTTGGTTTGTTGTTCACACCTTTTTTTGGTTTGTTGTTCACACCTTTTTTTGGTTTGTTGTTCACACCTTTTTTTGGTTTGTTGTTCACACCTTTTTTGGTTTGTTGTTCACACCTTTTTTGGTTTGTTGTTCACACCTTTTTTTGGTTTGTTGTTCACACCTTTTTTTGGTTTGTTGTTCACACCTTTTTTTGGTTTGTTGTTCACACCTTTTTTGGTTTGTTGTTCACACCTTTTTTTGGTTTGTTGTTCACACCTTTTTTTGGTTTGTTGTTCACACCTTTTTTTGGTTTGTTGTTCACACCTTTTCTTGGTTTGTTGTTCACACCTTTTTTTGGTTTGTTGTTCACACCTTTTTTTGGTTTGTTGTTCACACCTTTTTTGGTTTGTTGTTCACACCTTTTTTGGTTCGTTGTTCGCACCTTTTTTGGTTTGTTGTTCACACCTTTTTTTGGTTTGTTGTTCACACCTTTTTTGGTTTGTTGTTCACACCTTTTTTTGGTTTGTTGTTCACACCTTTTTTTGTTGTTCACACCTTTTTTGGTTTGTTGTTCACACCTTTTTTGGTTTGTTGTTCACACCTTTTTTGGTTTGTTGTTCATACCTTTTTTGGTTTGTTGTTCACACCTTTTTTTGGTTTGTTGTTCACACCTTTTTTTGGTTTGTTGTTCACACCTTTTTTTGCTTTGTTGTTCACACCTTTTCTTGCTTTGTTGTTCACACCTTTTTTTGCTTTGTTGTTCACACTTTTTTTTGGTTTGTTGTTCACACTTTTTTTTGGTTTGTTGTTCACACCTTTTTTTGGTTTGTTGTTCACACCTTTTTTTGGTTTGTTGTTCACACCTTTTTTTGGTTTGTTGTTCACACCTTTTTTTGTTTTGTTGTTCACACCTTTTTTTGGTTTGTTGTTCACACCTTTTTTTGTTGTTCACACCTTTTTTGGTTTGTTGTTCACACTTTTTCTTGGTTTGTTGTTCACACTTTTTTTTGGTTTGTTGTTCACACCTTTTTTTGGTTTGTTGTTCACACCTTTTTTTGGTTTGTTGTTCACACCTTTTTTTGGTTTGTTGTTCACACCTTTTTTTGGTTTGTTGTTCACACCTTTTTTTGGTTTGTTGTTCACACCTTTTTTTGGTTTGTTGTTCACACATTTTTTTGGTTTGTTGTTCACACCTTTTTTTGGTTTGTTGTTCACACCTTTTTTTGGTTTGTTGTTCACACCTTTTTTTGGTTTGTTGTTCACACCTTTTTTTGGTTTGTTGTTCACACCTTTTTTGGTTTGTTGTTCACACCTTTTTTGGTTTGTTGTTCGCACCTTTTTTGGTTTGTTGTTCACACCTTTTTTTGGTTTGTTGTTCACACCTTTTTTGGTTTGTTGTTCACACCTTTTTTGGTTTGTTGTTCACACGTTTTTTGGTTTGTTGTTCACACCTTTTTTGGTTTGTTGTTCACACCTTTTTTGGTTTGTTGTTCACACCTTTTTTTGGTTTGTTGTTCACACCTTTTTTTGGTTTGTTGTTCACACTTTATTTTGGTTTGTTGTTCACACTTTTTTTTGGTTTGTTGTTCACACCTTTTTTTGGTTTGTTGTTCACACCTTTTTTTGGTTTGTTGTTCACACCTTTTTTTGTTGTTCACACCTTTTTTGGTTTGTTGTTCACACCTTTTTTGGTTTGTTGTTCACACCTTTTTTGGTTTGTTGTTCACACCTTTTTTTGGTTTGTTGTTCACACCTTTTTTTGGTTTGTTGTTCACACTTTTTCTTGGTTTGTTGTTCACACTTTTTTTTGGTTTGTTGTTCACACCTTTTTTTGGTTTGTTGTTCACACCTTTTTTTGGTTTGTTGTTCACACCTTTTTTTGGTTTGTTGTTCACACCTTTTTTTGGTTTGTTGTTCACACCTTTTTTTGGTTTGTTGTTCACACCTTTTTTTGGTTTGTTGTTCACACCTTTTTTTGGTTTGTTGTTCGCACCTTTTTTGGTTTGTTGTTCGCACCTTTTTTGCTTTGTTGTTCACACCTTTTTTTGGTTTGTTGTTCACACCTTTTTTTGGTTTGTTGTTCACACTTTTTCTTGGTTTGTTGTTCACACTTTTTTTTGGTTTGTTGTTCACACCTTTTTTTGGTTTGTTGTTCACACCTTTTTTTGGTTTGTTGTTCACACCTTTTTTTGGTTTGTTGTTCACACCTTTTTTTGGTTTGTTGTTCACACCTTTTTTTGGTTTGTTGTTCACACCTTTTTTTGGTTTGTTGTTCACACCTTTTTTTGGTTTGTTGTTCGCACCTTTTTTGGTTTGTTGTTCGCACCTTTTTTGCTTTGTTGTTCACACCTTTTTTTGGTTTGTTGTTCACACCTTTTTTTGGTTTGTTGTTCACACCTTTTTTTGGTTTGTTGTTCACACCTTTTTTTGGTTTGTTGTTCACACCTTTTTTTGGTTTGTTGTTCACACCTTTTTTGGTTTGTTGTTCACACCTTTTTTGGTTTGTTGTTCACACCTTTTTTTGGTTTGTTGTTCACACCTTTTTTTGGTTTGTTGTTCACACCTTTTTTTAGTTTGTTGTTCACACCTTTTTTGGTTTGTTGTTCACACCTTTTTTTGGTTTGTTGTTCACACCTTTTTTTGGTTTGTTGTTCACACCTTTTTTTGGTTTGTTGTTCACACCTTTTTTTGGTTTGTTGTTCACACCTTTTTTTGGTTTGTTGTTCACACCTTTTCTTGGTTTGTTGTTCACACCTTTTCTTGGTTTGTTGTTCACACCTTTTTTTGGTTTGTTGTTCACACCTTTTTTGGTTTGTTGTTCACACCTTTTTTGGTTCGTTGTTCGCACCTTTTTTGGTTCGTTGTTCACACCTTTTTTTGGTTTGTTGTTCACACCTTTTTTTGTTGTTCACACCTTTTTTGGTTTGTTGTTCACACCTTTTTTGGTTTGTTGTTCACACCTTTTTTGGTTTGTTGTTCACACCTTTTTTGGTTTGTTGTTCACACCTTTTTTGGTTTGTTGTTCGCACCTTTTTTGGTTTGTTGTTCACACCTTTTTTTGTTGTTCACACCTTTTTTGGTTTGTTGTTCACACCTTTTTTGGTTTGTTGTTCACACCTTTTTTGGTTTGTTGTTCACACCTTTTTTTGGTTTGTTGTTCACACCTTTTTTTGGTTTGTTGTTCACACTTTATTTTGGTTTGTTGTTCACACTTTTTTTTGGTTTGTTGTTCACACCTTTTTTTGGTTTGTTGTTCACACCTTTTTTTGGTTTGTTGTTCACACCTTTTTTTGTTGTTCACATCTTTTTTGGTTTGTTGTTCACACCTTTTTTGGTTTGTTGTTCACACCTTTTTTGGTTTGTTGTTCACACCTTTTTTGGTTTGTTGTTCACACCTTTTTTTGGTTTGTTGTTCACACCTTTTTTTGGTTTGTTGTTCGCACCTTTTTTGGTTTGTTGTTCACACCTTTTTTGGTTTGTTGTTCACACCTTTTTTGGTTTGTTGTTCACACCTTTTTTTGGTTTGTTGTTCACACCTTTTTTTGGTTTGTTGTTCACACTTTTTCTTGGTTTGTTGTTCACACTTTTTTTTGGTTTGTTGTTCACACCTTTTTTTGGTTTGTTGTTCACACCTTTTTTTGGTTTGTTGTTCACACCTTTTTTTGGTTTGTTGTTCACACCTTTCTTTGGTTTGTTGTTCACACCTTTTTTTGGTTTGTTGTTCACACCTTTTTTTGGTTTGTTGTTCACACCTTTTTTTGGTTTGTTGTTCACACCTTTTTTTGGTTTGTTGTTCACACCTTTTTTGGTTTGTTGTTCGCACCTTTTTTGGTTTGTTGTTCGCACCTTTTTTGGTTTGTTGTTCACACCTTTTTTTGGTTTGTTGTTCACACCTTTTTTTGGTTTGTTGTTCACACCTTTTTTTGGTTTGTTGTTCACACCTTTTTTTGGTTTGTTGTTCACACCTTTTTTTGGTTTGTTGTTCACACCTTTTTTGGTTTGTTGTTCACACCTTTTTTGGTTTGTTGTTCACACCTTTTTTGGTTCGTTGTTCTCACCTTTTTTTGGTTTGTTGTTCACACCTTTTTTTGGTTTGTTGTTCACACCTTTTTTTGCTTTGTTGTTCACACCTTTTTTTGCTTTGTTGTTCACACTTTTTTTTGGTTTGTTGTTCACACATTTTTTTGGTTTGTTGTTCACACCTTTTTTTGGTTTGTTGTTCACACCTTTTTTTGGTTTGTTGTTCACACCTTTTTTTGGTTTGTTGTTCACACCTTTTTTTGGTTTGTTGTTCACACCTTTTTTTGTTGTTCACACCTTTTTTGATTTGTTGTTCACACTTTTTCTTGGTTTGTTGTTCACACCTTTTTTTTGGTTTGTTGTTCACACCTTTTTTTGGTTTGTTGTTCACACCTTTTTTTGGTTTGTTGTTCACACCTTTTTTTGGTTTGTTGTTCACACCTTTTTTTGGTTTGTTGTTCACACCTTTTTTTGGTTTGTTGTTCACACCTTTTCTTGGTTTGTTGTTCACACCTTTTTTTGGTTTGTTGTTCACACCTTTTTTTGGTTTGTTGTTCACACCTTTTTTTGTTTGTTGTTCACACCTTTTTTGGTTCGTTGTTCGCACCTTTTTTTGGTTTGTTGTTCACACCTTTTTTTGGTTTGTTGTTCACACCTTTTTTTGCTTTGTTGTTCACACCTTTTTTTGTTGTTCACACCTTTTTTGGTTTGTTGTTCACACTTTTTTTTGGTTTGTTGTTCACACCTTTTTTTGGTTTGTTGTTCACACCTTTTTTTGGTTTGTTGTTCACACCTTTTTTTGGTTTGTTGTTCACACATTTTTTTGGTTTGTTGTTCACACCTTTTTTTGGTTTGTTGTTCACACCTTTTTTTGGTTTGTTGTTCACACCTTTTTTTGGTTTGTTGTTCACACCTTTTTTTGGTTTGTTGTTCACACCTTTTTTGGTTTGTTGTTCACACCTTTTTTGGTTTGTTGTTCGCACCTTTTTTGGTTTGTTGTTCACACCTTTTTTTGGTTTGTTGTTCACACCTTTTTTTGTTGTTCACACCTTTTTTGGTTTGTTGTTCACACGTTTTTTGGTTTGTTGTTCACACCTTTTTTGGTTTGTTGTTCACACCTTTTTTGGTTTGTTGTTCACACCTTTTTTTGGTTTGTTGTTCACACCTTTTTTTGGTTTGTTGTTCACACTTTATTTTGGTTTGTTGTTCACACTTTTTTTTGGTTTGTTGTTCACACCTTTTTTTGGTTTGTTGTTCACACCTTTTTTTGGTTTGTTGTTCACACCTTTTTTTGTTGTTCACACCTTTTTTGGTTTGTTGTTCACACCTTTTTTGGTTTGTTGTTCACACCTTTTTTGGTTTGTTGTTCACACCTTTTTTTGGTTTGTTGTTCACACCTTTTTTTGGTTTGTTGTTCACACTTTTTCTTGGTTTGTTGTTCACACTTTTTTTTGGTTTGTTGTTCACACCTTTTTTTGGTTTGTTGTTCACACCTTTTTTTGGTTTGTTGTTCACACCTTTTTTTGGTTTGTTGTTCACACCTTTTTTTGGTTTGTTGTTCACACCTTTTTTTGGTTTGTTGTTCACACCTTTTTTTGGTTTGTTGTTCACACCTTTTTTTGGTTTGTTGTTCGCACCTTTTTTGGTTTGTTGTTCGCACCTTTTTTGCTTTGTTGTTCACACCTTTTTTTGGTTTGTTGTTCACACCTTTTTTTGGTTTGTTGTTCACACCTTTTTTTGGTTTGTTGTTCACACCTTTTTTTGGTTTGTTGTTCACACCTTTTTTTGGTTTGTTGTTCACACCTTTTTTTGGTTTGTTGTTCACACCTTTTTTTGGTTTGTTGTTCACACCTTTTTTTGGTTTGTTGTTCACACCTTTTCTTGGTTTGTTGTTCACACCTTTTCTTGGTTTGTTGTTCACACCTTTTTTTGGTTTGTTGTTCACACCTTTTTTGGTTTGTTGTTCACACCTTTTTTGGTTCGTTGTTCGCACCTTTTTTGGTTCGTTGTTCACACCTTTTTTTGGTTTGTTGTTCACACCTTTTTTTGTTGTTCACACCTTTTTTGGTTTGTTGTTCACACCTTTTTTGGTTTGTTGTTCACACCTTTTTTGGTTTGTTGTTCACACCTTTTTTGGTTTGTTGTTCGCACCTTTTTTGGTTTGTTGTTCACACCTTTTTTTGTTGTTCACACCTTTTTTGGTTTGTTGTTCACACGTTTTTTGGTTTGTTGTTCACACCTTTTTTGGTTTGTTGTTCACACCTTTTTTTGGTTTGTTGTTCACACCTCTTTTTGGTTTGTTGTTCACACTTTATTTTGGTTTGTTGTTCACACTTTTTTTTGGTTTGTTGTTCACACCTTTTTTTGGTTTGTTGTTCACACCTTTTTTTGGTTTGTTGTTCACACCTTTTTTTGTTGTTCACATCTTTTTTGGTTTGTTGTTCACACCTTTTTTGGTTTGTTGTTCACACCTTTTTTGGTTTGTTGTTCACACCTTTTTTGGTTTGTTGTTCACACCTTTTTTTGGTTTGTTGTTCACACCTTTTTTTGGTTTGTTGTTCGCACCTTTTTTGGTTTGTTGTTCACACCTTTTTTGGTTTGTTGTTCACACCTTTTTTGGTTTGTTGTTCACACCTTTTTTTGGTTTGTTGTTCACACCTTTTTTTGGTTTGTTGTTCACACCTTTTTTTGGTTTGTTGTTCACACCTTTCTTTGGTTTGTTGTTTACACCTTTTTTTGGTTTGTTGTTCACACCTTTTTTTGGTTTGTTGTTCACACCTTTTTTTGGTTTGTTGTTCACACTTTTTCTTGGTTTGTTGTTCACACTTTTTTTTGGTTTGTTGTTCACACCTTTTTTTGGTTTGTTGTTCACACCTTTTTTTGGTTTGTTGTTCACACCTTTTTTTGGTTTGTTGTTCACACCTTTCTTAGGTTTGTTGTTCACACCTTTTTTTGTTGTTCACACCTTTTTTGGTTTGTTGTTCACACCTTTTTTGGTTTGTTGTTCACACCTTTTTTGGTTTGTTGTTCACACCTTTTTTTGGTTTGTTGTTCACACCTTTTTTTGGTTTGTTGTTCACACTTTTTCTTGGTTTGTTGTTCACACTTTTTTTTGGTTTGTTGTTCACACCTTTTTTTGGTTTGTTGTTCACACCTTTTTTTGGTTTGTTGTTCACACCTTTTTTTGGTTTGTTGTTCACACCTTTTTTTGGTTTGTTGTTCACACCTTTTTTTGGTTTGTTGTTCACACCTTTTTTTGGTTTGTTGTTCACACCTTTTTTTGGTTTGTTGTTCGCACCTTTTTTGGTTTGTTGTTCGCACCTTTTTTGCTTTGTTGTTCACACCTTTTTTTGGTTTGTTGTTCACACCTTTTTTTGGTTTGTTGTTCACACCTTTTTTTGGTTTGTTGTTCACACCTTTTTTTGGTTTGTTGTTCACACCTTTTTTTGGTTTGTTGTTCACACCTTTTTTTGGTTTGTTGTTCACACCTTTTTTTGGTTTGTTGTTCACACCTTTTTTTGGTTTGTTGTTCACACCTTTTCTTGGTTTGTTGTTCACACCTTTTCTTGGTTTGTTGTTCACACCTTTTTTTGGTTTGTTGTTCACACCTTTTTTGGTTTGTTGTTCACACCTTTTTTGGTTCGTTGTTCGCACCTTTTTTGGTTCGTTGTTCACACCTTTTTTTGGTTTGTTGTTCACACCTTTTTTTGTTGTTCACACCTTTTTTGGTTTGTTGTTCACACCTTTTTTGGTTTGTTGTTCACACCTTTTTTGGTTTGTTGTTCACACCTTTTTTGGTTTGTTGTTCACACCTTTTTTGGTTTGTTGTTCGCACCTTTTTTGGTTTGTTGTTCACACCTTTTTTTGTTGTTCACACCTTTTTTGGTTTGTTGTTCACACGTTTTTTGGTTTGTTGTTCACACCTTTTTTGGTTTGTTGTTCACACCTTTTTTTGGTTTGTTGTTCACACCTCTTTTTGGTTTGTTGTTCACACTTTATTTTGGTTTGTTGTTCACACTTTTTTTTGGTTTGTTGTTCACACCTTTTTTTGGTTTGTTGTTCACACCTTTTTTTGGTTTGTTGTTCACACCTTTTTTTGTTGTTCACATCTTTTTTGGTTTGTTGTTCACACCTTTTTTGGTTTGTTGTTCACACCTTTTTTGGTTTGTTGTTCACACCTTTTTTGGTTTGTTGTTCACACCTTTTTTTGGTTTGTTGTTCACACCTTTTTTTGGTTTGTTGTTCGCACCTTTTTTGGTTTGTTGTTCACACCTTTTTTGGTTTGTTGTTCACACCTTTTTTGGTTTGTTGTTCACACCTTTTTTTGGTTTGTTGTTCACACCTTTTTTTGGTTTGTTGTTCACACTTTTTCTTGGTTTGTTGTTCACACTTTTGTTTGGTTTCTTGTTCACACCTTTTTTTGGTTTGTTGTTCACACCTTTTTTTGGTTTGTTGTTCACACCTTTTTTTGGTTTGTTGTTCACACCTTTCTTTGGTTTGTTGTTCACACCTTTTTTTGGTTTGTTGTTCACACCTTTTTTTGGTTTGTTGTTCACACCTTTTTTTGGTTTGTTGTTCACACCTTTTTTTGGTTTGTTGTTCACACCTTTTTTGGTTTGTTGTTCGCACCTTTTTTGGTTTGTTGTTCGCACCTTTTTTGGTTTGTTGTTCACACCTTTTTTTGGTTTGTTGTTCACACCTTTTTTTGGTTTGTTGTTCACACCTTTTTTTGGTTTGTTGTTCACACCTTTTTTTGGTTTGTTGTTCACACCTTTTTTTGGTTTGTTGTTCACACCTTTTTTGGTTTGTTGTTCACACCTTTTTTGGTTTGTTGTTCACACCTTTTTTTGGTTTGTTGTTCACACCTTTTTTTGGTTTGTTGTTCACACCTTTTTTTGGTTTGTTGTTCACACCTTTTTTGGTTTGTTGTTCACACCTTTTTTTGGTTTGTTGTTCACACCTTTTTTTGGTTTGTTGTTCACACCTTTTTTTGCTTTGTTGTTCACACCTTTTTTTGCTTTGTTGTTCACACCTTTTTTTGGTTTGTTGTTCACACCTTTTTTTGGTTTGTTGTTCACACCTTTTTTTGTTTTGTTGTTCACACCTTTTTTTGGTTTGTTGTTCACACCTTTTTTTGTTGTTCACACCTTTTTTGGTTTGTTGTTCACACTTTTTCTTGGTTTGTTGTTCACACTTTTTTTTGGTTTGTTGTTCACCCCTTTTTTTGGTTTGTTGTTCACACCTTTTTTGGTTTGTTGTTCACACCTTTTTTGGTTCGTTGTTCGCACCTTTTTTGGTTCGTTGTTCACACCTTTTTTTGCTTTGTTGTTCACACCTTTTTTTGTTGTTCACACCTTTTTTGGTTTGTTGTTCACACCTTTTTTGGTTTGTTGTTCACACCTTTTTTGGTTTGTTGTTCACACCTTTTTTGGTTTGTTGTTCACACCTTTTTTTGGTTTGTTGTTCACACCTTTTTTTGGCTTGTTGTTCACACCTTTTTTTGGTTTGTTGTTCACACCTTTTTTTGGTTTGTTGTTCACACCTTTTCTTGGTTTGTTGTTCACACTTTTTTTTGGTTTGTTGTTCACACCTTTTTTTGGTTTGTTGTCAACACCTTTTTTGGTTTGTTGTTCACACCTTTTTTGGTTTGTTGTTTGCACCTTTTTTTGGTTTGCTGTTCACACCTTTTTTTGGTTTGTTGTTCACACCTTTTTTTGTTGTTCACACCTTTTTTGGTTTGTTGTTCGCACTTTTTCTTGGTTTGTTGTTCACACTTTTTTTTGGTTTGTTGTTCACACCATTTTTTGGTTTGTTGTTCACACCTTTTTTTGGTTTGTTGTTCACACCTTTTTTTGGTTTGTTGTTCGCACCTTTTTTTGGTTTGTTGTTCACACCTTTTTTTGGTTTGTTGTTCACACCTTTTTTTGGTTTGTTGTTCACACCTTTTTTGGTTTGTTGTTCACACCTTTTTTGGTTTGTTGTTCACACCTTTTTTTGGTTTGTTGTTCACACCTTTTTTTGGTTTGTTGTTCACACTTTTTCTTGGTTTGTTGTTCACACTTTTTTTTGGTTTGTTGTTCACACCTTTTTTTGGTTTGTTGTTCACACCTTTTTTTGGTTTGTTGTTCACACCTTTTTTTGGTTTGTTGTTCACACCTTTCTTTGGTTTGTTGTTCACACCTTTTTTTGGTTTGTTGTTCACACCTTTTTTTGGTTTGTTGTTCACACCTTTTTTTGGTTTGTTGTTCACACCTTTTTTTGGTTTGTTGTTCACACTTTTTCTTGGTTTGTTGTTCACACTTTTTTTTGGTTTGTTGTTCACACCTTTTTTTGGTTTGTTGTTCACACCTTTTTTTGGTTTGTTGTTCACACCTTTTTTTGGTTTGTTGTTCACACCTTTCTTTGGTTTGTTGTTCACACCTTTTTTTGGTTTGTTGTTCACACCTTTTTTTGGTTTGTTGTTCACACCTTTTTTTGGTTTGTTGTTCACACCTTTTTTTGGTTTGTTGTTCACACCTTTTTTGGTTTGTTGTTCGCACCTTTTTTGGTTTGTTGTTCGCACCTTTTTTGGTTTGTTGTTCACACCTTTTTTTGGTTTGTTGTTCACACCTTTTTTTGGTTTGTTGTTCACACCTTTTTTTGGTTTGTTGTTCACACCTTTTTTGGTTTCTTGTTCACACCTTTTTTTGGTTTGTTGTTCACACCTTTTTTTGGTTTGTTGTTCACACCTTTTTTTGTTTTGTTGTTCACACCTTTTTTTGGTTTGTTGTTCACACCTTTTTTTGTTGTTCACACCTTTTTTGGTTTGTTGTTCACACTTTTTTTTGGTTTGTTGTTCACACCTTTTTTTGGTTTGTTGTTCACACCTTTTTTTGGTTTGTTGTTCACACCTTTTTTTGGTTTGTTGTTCACACCTTTTTTTGGTTTGTTGTTCACACCTTTTTTTGGTTTGTTGTTCACACCTTTCTTTGGTTTGTTGTTCACACCTTTTTTTGGTTTGTTGTTCACACCTTTTTTTGGTTTGTTGTTCACACCTTTTTTTGGTTTGTTGTTCACACCTTTTTTTGGTTTGTTGTTCACACCTTTTTTGGTTTGTTGTTCGCACCTTTTTTGGTTTGTTGTTCGCACCTTTTTTGGTTTGTTGTTCACACCTTTTTTTGGTTTGTTGTTCACACCTTTTTTTGGTTTGTTGTTCACACCTTTTTTTGGTTTGTTGTTCACACCTTTTTTGGTTTGTTGTTCACACCTTTTTTTGGTTTGTTGTTCACACCTTTTTTTGGTTTGTTGTTCACACCTTTTTTTGTTTTGTTGTTCACACCTTTTTTTGGTTTGTTGTTCACACCTTTTTTTGTTGTTCACACCTTTTTTGGTTTGTTGTTCACACTTTTTTTTGGTTTGTTGTTCACACCTTTTTCTGGTTTGTTGTTCACACATTTTTTTGGTTTGTTGTTCACACCTTTTTTTGGTTTGTTGTTCACACCTTTTTTTGGTTTGTTGTTCACACCTTTTTTTGGTTTGTTGTTCACACCTTTTTTTGGTTTGTTGTTCACACCTTTTTTGGTTTGTTGTTCACACCTTTTTTGGTTTGTTGTTCGCACCTTTTTTTGGTTTGTTGTTCACACCTTTTTTTGGTTTGTTGTTCACACCTTTTTTTGGTTTGTTGTTCACACCTTTTTTTGGTTTGTTGTTCACACCTTTTTTTGGTTTGTTGTTCACACCTTTTCTTGGTTTGTTGTTCACACCTTTTTTTGGTTTGTTGTTCACACCTTTTTTTGGTTTGTTGTTCACACCTTTTTTTGGTTTGTTGTTCACACCTTTTTTTGTTTTGTTGTTCACACCTTTTTTTGGTTTGTTGTTCACACCTTTTTTTGTTGTTCACACCTTTTTTGGTTTGTTGTTCACACTTTTTTTTGGTTTGTTGTTCACACCTTTTTTTGGTTTGTTGTTCACACCTTTTTTTGGTTTGTTGTTCACACTTTTTTTGGTTTGTTGTTCACACCTTTTTTTGGTTTGTTGTTCACACCTTTTTTTGGTTTGTTGTTCACACCTTTTTTTGGTTTGTTGTTCACACATTTTTTTGGTTTGTTGTTCACACCTTTTTTTGGTTTGTTGTTCACACCTTTTTTTGGTTTGTTGTTCACACCTTTTTTTGGTTTGTTGTTCACACCTTTTTTGGTTTGTTGTTCACACCTTTTTTGGTTTGTTGTTCGCACCTTTTTTGGTTTGTTGTTCACACCTTTTTTTGGTTTGTTGTTCACACCTTTTTTTGTTGTTCACACCTTTTTTGGTTTGTTGTTCACACGTTTTTTGGTTTGTTGTTCACACCTTTTTTGGTTTGTTGTTCACACCTTTTTTGGTTTGTTGTTCACACCTTTTTTTGGTTTGTTGTTCACACCTTTTTTTGGTTTGTTGTTCACACTTTATTTTGGTTTGTTGTTCACACTTTTTTTTGGTTTGTTGTTCACACCTTTTTTTGGTTTGTTGTTCACACCTTTTTTTGGTTTGTTGTTCACACCTTTTTTTGGTTTGTTGTTCACACCTTTTTTTGGTTTGTTGTTCACACCTTTTTTTGATTTGTTGTTCACACCTTTTCTTGGTTTGTTGTTCACACCTTTTCTTGGTTTGTTGTTCACACCTTTTTTTGGTTTGTTGTTCACACCTTTTTTGGCTTGTTGTTCACACCTTTTTTGGTTCGTTGTTCGCACCTTTTTTGGTTCGTTGTTCACACCTTTTTTTGGTTTGTTGTTCACACCTTTTTTTGTTGTTCACACCTTTTTTGGTTTGTTGTTCACACCTTTTTTGGTTTGTTGTTCACACCTTTTTTGGTTTGTTGTTCACACCTTTTTTGGTTTGTTGTTCACACCTTTTTTTGGTTTGTTGTTCACACCTTTTTTTGGTTTGTTGTTCACACTTTTTCTTGGTTTGTTGTTCACACTTTTTTTTGGTTTGTTGTTCACACCTTTTTTTGGTTTGTTGTTCACACCTTTTTTTGGTTTGTTGTTCACACCTTTTTTTGGTTTGTTGTTCACACCTTTTTTTGGTTTGTTGTTCACACCTTTTTTTGGTTTGTTGTTCACACCTTTTTTTGGTTTGTTGTTCACACCTTTTTTGGTTTGTTGTTCACACCTTTTTTGGTTTGTTGTTCGCACCTTTTTTGGTTTGTTGTTCACACCTTTTTTTGGTTTGTTGTTCACACCTTTTTTTGGTTTGTTGTTCACACCTTTTTTTGGTTTGTTGTTCACACCTTTTTTTGGTTTGTTGTTCACACCTTTTCTTGGTTTGTTGTTCACACCTTTTTTTGGTTTGTTGTTCACACCTTTTTTTGGTTTGTTGTTCACACCTTTTTTTGGTTTGTTGTTCACACCTTTTTTGGTTTGTTGTTCACACCTTTTTTGGTTCGTTGTTCGCACCTTTTTTGGTTTGTTGTTCACACCTTTTTTTGGTTTGTTGTTCACACCTTTTTTTGTTGTTCACACCTTTTTTGGTTTGTTGTTCATACCTTTTTTGGTTTGTTGTTCACACCTTTTTTTGGTTTGTTGTTCACACCTTTTTTTGGTTTGTTGTTCACACCTTTTTTTGGTTTGTTGTTCACACCTTTTTTTGGTTTGTTGTTCACACCTTTTTTTGGTTTGTTGTTCACACCTTTTCTTGGTTTGTTGTTCACACCTTTTCTTGGTTTGTTGTTCACACCTTTTTTTGGTTTGTTGTTCACACCTTTTTTGGCTTGTTGTTCACACCTTTTTTGGTTCGTTGTTCGCACCTTTTTTGGTTCTTTGTTCACACCTTTTTTTGGTTTGTTGTTCACACCTTTTTTTGTTGTTCACACCTTTTTTGGTTTGTTGTTCACACCTTTTTTGGTTTGTTGTTCACACCTTTTTTGGTTTGTTGTTCACACCTTTTTTGGTTTGTTGTTCACACCTTTTTTTGGTTTGTTGTTCACACCTTTTTTTGGTTTGTTGTTCACACTTTTTCTTGGTTTGTTGTTCACACTTTTTTTTGGTTTGTTGTTCACACCTTTTTTTGGTTTGTTGTTCACACCTTTTTTTGGTTTGTTGTTCACACCTTTTTTTGGTTTGTTGTTCACACCTTTTTTTGGTTTGTTGTTCACACCTTTTTTTGGTTTGTTGTTCACACCTTTTTTTGGTTTGTTGTTCACACCTTTTTTGGTTTGTTGTTCACACCTTTTTTGGTTTGTTGTTCGCACCTTTTTTGGTTTGTTGTTCACACCTTTTTTTGGTTTGTTGTTCACACCTTTTTTTGGTTTGTTGTTCACACCTTTTTTTGGTTTGTTGTTCACACCTTTTTTTGGTTTGTTGTTCACACCTTTTCTTGGTTTGTTGTTCACACCTTTTTTTGGTTTGTTGTTCACACCTTTTTTTGGTTTGTTGTTCACACCTTTTTTTGGTTTGTTGTTCACACCTTTTTTGGTTTGTTGTTCACACCTTTTTTGGTTCGTTGTTCGCACCTTTTTTGGTTTGTTGTTCACACCTTTTTTTGGTTTGTTGTTCACACCTTTTTTTGTTGTTCACACCTTTTTTGGTTTGTTGTTCATACCTTTTTTGGTTTGTTGTTCACACCTTTTTTTGGTTTGTTGTTCACACCTTTTTTTGGTTTGTTGTTCACACCTTTTTTTGGTTTGTTGTTCACACCTTTTTTTGGTTTGTTGTTCACACCTTTTTTTGGTTTGTTGTTCACACCTTTTTTGGTTTGTTGTTCGCACCTTTTTTGGTTTGTTGTTCGCACCTTTTTTGGTTTGTTGTTCACACCTTTTTTTGGTTTGTTGTTCACACCTATTTTTGTTGTTCACACCTTTTTTGGTTTGTCCTCTTCCTCTCATTGGCTGTGCCAAGTGGACCTACCTTACTACTTCATCGGCGCGGCCTGTGAGTCTGGCATCTCACTGCTAAGTGCACTTCCTACATGGCTGTGTGTGTACTCTTGATAATTTAACTGTGCCACATCGTTCCAAAAGGCTATTATAGAGTATTTCACTTTAGTGTTGAGTTGTTGTTATTAGTTTTCTTGTCAGCATCCTGGCTCTCTGCAACGGCCTTGACCCCGCTACGCACGAGTGCCCCACGTGGTTATCATAATGCATGCTTCGTCCTCTTCCTGTCATTGGCGGTGCTAAGTGCACCTACCTTACTACTTCATCGGCGCGGCCTGTGAGTCTGGCATCTCTTCCTACATGGCTGTGTGTGTACTCTTGATAATTTAACTGTGCCACGTCGTTGCAAAAGGCTATTATAGACT